>CAVNYN010259526.1:0-25064 GCA_963692815.1 Nyctanthes arbor-tristis
GTTTTCGACTCTCGTCTCATGCCCGAAGGCATATAAATACTAGCGCGCATAGTAACATCATAGCATGCATGCAAAATCTGTGCATAGCAATAAAGCATATGCAAAAGTCTCGTCTCGTCTCGTCTCAAGCATAAAGCAATTAAGCTCATGCAAATAACATATAAGAACATAAGTCACATATCCATATGCAATTCATAGAACAATCAATTAATATTAGCGCTATTTTTGAGAATATATCTTAGAAAAGAGTCTACCTCAATTTCCACCGAGTCGAGCTAATGGGCAGGGTTTACTCACTTAATCTTCACTCCTCGCCTATAAGAGAATATGAAACTCAAATTAGGATTTTTGTTAAAATGAGTTATTTTATAAAATAAATTATTTATAATAAAATAATTGTATAAAATGCTTAAAGTGTTGTGCCTAATGTGACTAATACCCAAAAGTTAGGGGAAACTAGAAAATCAAGGATTAACAAAAGTGAAGCGGGTCATTACAGCCTCAAATTCTTAAGGTCGATATTAATACGCTAGTTAACGACGAGCTTGTCTGTTCTATCCTTGGCAATTAGCTATGTATTCACCTATATATCCCCGCTCAATAAGTTTTTTGGTTTTTTGCCTCAAGTACCTGTGCTCATTTGTATCGTGGTCAACAACTCTGTGATACTTATAATACTTGTATTGATTAGTATTTTTCATGGGCTTTTTTATGTCCCCAATAGAAGTGTTGAGCTTGGTGAATGGTTTTGAGGTGGTAGAGAGTCCCTCATTTCTCCATTGCTCCATGTTGGCCTTCTGATCTTTCTTCTCCACCTTTTCAAGTCGCTCAGGTCGTGGGCCTCCTTCAATGGCCTCCTCTAAGCTCATATATTTTTTAGCTTTTCTCGAGAGCTCCTTGTAGGTGTTTGGTAGATCTTCATGCATTGCCCACCAAAAGCGTGTGTCTTTACATAGGCTTGATTTAACAGCTATCAAAAGTGACTCATCAGCCATATTCTTCATCCTCGTAACCTGTCTGTTGAAATGGTCAAGGTAGCTCTTGAATGGCTCAAACTTTTTCTATTTAACTATCTGCCAGCATTTCTTTGGGGTTGTCCTTGCCTTGAATCCCATAAATTGATTTGCAAACTCTGAGGATAGCTGCTTCCAATTGTGTACGGACCCTGGAGCCAAAATACCAACTCTAGGCATTTCCCTGTAACGTCAGTGCAAAGTCTTTACACATTATGGGTCAATGTAGTCTTTTGGAGCTCTATTCATGACACAAATCTATGGAGGGGAGCAATGGGGTCCGTCTCACCATTGTAAGTTCTAATTTGGGAGAGCTTTACCTTTGGCGGCATAACGGCCTCTCTGATGGAAGGAATGAAAGAAGAAGGCCTACCCCAAAAATCATCAGCTAGACTTTCCCTCTGGATTGCTTTTGCTCTTGATCGTTTAGTCGTTTTCTCAACTTGTACAGCTCGTGGATTTGCTATAGATCTAACTGTTAACCTTTATAGGTTTTCAAGGGGGTACTTGATGCATGACTATAGTGAGAAGCTGGTGTTGGGCTTCACTTTCTCTGTCTCCTTTCCCTTGGGTATACAGACTCAAGTGGTCTCCGGCTCCTTGGACCTTGCTGAGATTGAATTCCTAACCTTGCTTATACGCTACTTCTTCCTACATTTCTAAAAAGAGTTGGCACGGCACGTGTACTAAGGGTCTGTTGACCTGAGCCTCGGGTCATTGTGGGAATGAAACTTAGCCTTCTTTGGACATGCTCTCTCAAAGGATTAGACCTTGTTAAGGATCTCTCGACATATTCTACTAGCCATGAAGAGTCTTCCTGAGAAGAGTCAGTCACGTTTTGCGTAGAAACCGACGGGTTTTTTTGTTCCTACAGCCGCTTGATTTCTTGGATGAGAGCTTCTACCTACCTTCTCAAGGCTTCTGTCTCAGATTCAAGAGCCAGACGTGAAGGGCCAACTCCTGACGCTCTTCCGATCTGACTCCAATAGGTATTTATATATTGAAGCTTTTTGTTCTCTGACTTTGAGAACACATTTGACTCATCGTTCTCACTGGGAGCTTTTACTTGGTTTTTGTAAGTTTTTCCAATAGAAGCCGCTAATTTATTGACGTCAAATTTTGGTTTTGACTCAACACACAAAATTTGTTTGCACCGGAAACTTGTATTTAAATTAACTCTAGCAATAAATGCATGAGTTTGTGGAATTTGGGAATTTTTGAGGGAGAGTTAAGGAGAGAGTAAATGCAAGAGAGACAAAGATTTGTTGAAGTAGGAAAAGTTAATGCCTTAGGCATTAACTCCCCTTCTATTTATAGTATTCATTTTAGATGAACAACAATTATACGTATTTAATCTCTAGCCAATGGGAGGATTTTACAAGTATAATCAACTGGAGCTAAGTGTCAGCCTTTGTTGACTAATTGGTAGCAAAATTAAATATTACATAGGGAAGATAAATATCTACTTCACAATGACTGCAATAGACTCATCAGCCTTAGCGATAAGGTTTGCAAGTGGTCATACAAGTTGCCATCTAGCTGGCATTACTTTGAGATCAACATGATATGATCTTGCGAGCTAAATGATGGGGGCTTGAGACCGGCCTTCTATAGTCAGGTCAGTAGGACGTCCAATAAATGTGTTTAGTTATAGATGAGTGAAGTCAACCTGTCACATAGAAGAAGAAAATCAACAATTCAAATTTAATAATTTATTCTTGAGTCCCCCATTAAAATCTAACTTCTCTTTTCTTTTATGTTATTTAAAAATAAAATAGTCTCATTTAGAAGTTCACACAACGACAAATTTACACCAGTCTAACACTGACTTTAACGGTAGCCTCCATGCGTCTATCCCACTAGTACCCCTTTATCAGACAGATATCCTTCTTTTTTGTTTTTTTGTTGTTGTTTTTTTTTTTTTTTTTTTTTTTTTTTTTGTATCTAGACTTACATTGCCAAATCTTTTCAACAAACACCAAGAATGACAAGAATATAAAAACTTTGACATGCAGATTGGATAACTTTCAAATTCACCGGCTAAGATAATGGACAATTTTGGGTAACTTTCCATTCCTATTGCTTTATGCATGTGTGGCGCACAAATGAAGCCAAATTCAAAGAATTTCATAAAAGAATATATTAATTCTATGTACCTTCATCATGCATGGAATATAAGACAATTTCCTACGAAATTCCGTCCCATTATATTATTATCTCATTCACGCAAACTTTTGAACCATTTTGTTTTACATATGTACTTCTATGTCTATAAATACTCTACACTATCCCGACAAACTTGTTTAATTGCCAATAATCAGTTTTATATCTATAATAGTCTATCGTGTTCATGAAAACCATGGATTCCACCACTTGTCTTCAATTTCTTCCACTCCCATTTTTCAGAAAGCCACGAGGGAGAGTTTGCAGCCGAGTTTATGCAGCAAAAAGATGTGGTGCAGGCCTTGACAAGTGGCATCAAAACCGAAGGTTGGTTGACGAAAACATGATAGTTCTAAGAATGAGAGCTCAAGAAATGAAAATGGCTGAAGGGGATCGAACGCTGCTACCAGGGGATTAGATGGAGTGGGAGAAGAGATGGCACGAGTCATCTTATGATTCGGATGTATTTGAAGCAGTAGGGTTGATGCAGAGTCCGCTGATGGAGGGTGGGCCAATCTTGGTTTTGGGAGTGGTGGCTTTGCTGATAATCAATGGATCAACTTCCATGGCTCTTCTACTCTACTATTTCATGCATCTTTTTAAGTGATTAAACTTTTAAACTTATGTCTTTCTATAGATATATATATATATATTTGATTTTGATTCAATTTAGAGCGCATATATATATATATATATATATTATGGCTATTATACTGGAATAGCTAAATTGGATAGATGATACATAAGTGGTATGTCAATTAACAAAATAAAGTACAAACACTATTAACAAACATATTATGACATCTTGACTGTATACATCTTGACCGTATATAATTGATAATTCGTGTCACTCAAATTTAAGTAACAGACTAAACTAGCTTTAATATGTGAGCGACACCGAATATAAAAGAAGAGGTTTCAACAAGAACCATGCACAATAAAAGGAAGAGGGTTTCTCTCTCTACCTCTCTTCCGCTCTCATCTCTCACTCGCCTCTTTCCCTCTCGATCAATTCGAGCTCTCAACTTTCGAAGCAATGACTTTCTTCTGTAAATCACCCATATGTGATCTAGCATCACTGGCGCCATCTGTGGGACAAGCTCTTTTTGGTAAGATTTTTATCCAACCAAAACCTGAGAATCAAGGTTGATCAATGTTTTTCCTTTGCTTAGTTCCTAAAAGTTTTGTGATGATCAGTATATGTATGGGTTTTAAAGAATCAGGGGAAAAGGTAGATGTTAATTCTCTAATTCTCTGTTCTTGTGAAGAAAGATGTAAAGGAGGAGCTGGGTTTCTGGGTATGATATTCAGTTATTCGAAGAAAAGAACTTAGTTAACACACTTAGTTAACGACCAAATAACGATGTAACCAGTGAGCAATTGTTCGGTAGACTAGGGGTGAATTTGATTCAAAGGAGGAAAGTCGAACCACCAATATCGGGAACTTAATTAGCGAGAAGGTGATGTTAGCAGAGATGGGAATTGAGCAACTAGTGAATGGAGTTGCTCCCTGCATGATATTTACATTTAAATTGTCAAATGCCAATTTATTATTGGTTTGCCTTGACAGAAAAGCTGATGAATGATCAGTAAATCAGTCAGTGGCACTCTTGGGATGGTGGATTGGGTGTTTTCTTTTCTTTTCTTTTTTTAAATAAACCTTTTTTTTAAAAAATTAAAAAGTTCAGAGGGTATATTGGTCATTTTTATGGAAAGTTAACGAAATAATGATACATTTTCTGCGAATTTATGAAATGGGTATACGATTTGTGAAATTAGAGACGATTTGTGAAATTAACCCGTTATATTATTATTATTATTATTATTTTGGCACTTTTAATTTAATTATTATTATTATTATTATTATTATTATTATTATTATTATTATTATTATTATTATTATTATTATTATTATTATTATTGCTTCCTCATCACTGATGCCAAAAAGGTTATATTTTTCATCTTTACCATCAAGTTTGGTTCTCCTTTCATCTGGCACATGGGCATATGCAATGCATCCAAAAATTCTGAAATGATTGACTGCAAGTCTGCATCCACTCCAGGCTTGTTTAGGTGTCATATTACATATAGCAAGGGTTGGAGTTCTATTTAGAATATAGATGCTCTAGTTGATTACCTCAAGCCAAAAACTTTTTGGAATTCCACTCATTGTCTAGAGACTTCTGACCGTGTTTAGAATCATGCGATTTTTCCTTTCACATACACTGTTTTGTTGAGGTGTATAGGCTGCTGGAAGTTATCTCTTGATGCCATGTTTCTCACAAAATTCTCCATTGGATACTGGATTTATTGGTCCACGTATATCAGAGTGAACCATCTCAAGAACCTTCTTAGCTTTCCATGATTTCCCTTTGGGAAAGAGATCTAGGCTTTGCTTGCTAACAACACACTCTTCACATACATCATATGGTTTAACAAATTTTGGAAGACCTTCTACCATATTGTTCTACTGCAAAGTCTTTAAGCCATTAAAATTCAAATGTCCATACTGGTAATGCCACAGCCAAGCCATTTCCTTTAATCTTGCTGAAAAACACAAATGAGCAATATTATTCAGATAGAGTGGGAACATTCCATTTGTCATCATGTTGACTCGAGCAACCAAGCCTAGCTTTTCATCCTGTATTTGTCATACTCCATGTTTGACTGAGAATTCATTACCCCTTCTCTTGGAACTAGCCAACACTCAAGAGACGAGTTTTTAATTCTGGGATTGGAGATGCTTTGGACACTACCTCCCTTGCTTGGATCATAACAGATCCTGTTCCTTTCATAGAGATTTTTGAGTTGTCCCCGAACTTCATTGTGTCATCATAGGATTCATCCAAAGAAAAAAAATACATTATTGTGTGATTGCTGCAACCAGTATCTAGATACCATAAGTTTTGACGAGTTTCCTCCTTGGTATGGCATACCATCAGAAGAGATATTTCTTCATCCTTCTCAGCATAATTAGACTTTTCTCCTTGCTATTTTCTACATTCAAAACTGTAATGACCGAATTTATGACACCTATAGCACTCGATCTCATATTTGTCTATTGACCTTTGCTTATTTTATCCTCCATGGCCTCTACGGTCTCTTCTTCTTCCTCTTTCTCTTACTTGAGAATGAATGTACTGATTATTTCTAGATTTTTATTGCTCGTTTCCAGATCCATTTTTTCCTTTGCCTCCTTCTCTTCTTTGGTCTAAATGATTGTTGTTAAAAGTTTGTAAAGCCTGCTCTTCCTGGTCTTGGTAGAAAAGTTTCCATTCATGCACGCGTAGTGAGTTCTATAGTTTATCAATTGAAAAGTTATCAAGGCCTTTCGACTCTTCAATTGAACAGACAATAAAATTGAATTTTATTGTCAATGATTGAAGGATCTTTTCAACAATCGTAGCATTTTCTCTTGTATCCCCATAAACCCACATCTTATTAATGATTGTCATCGTTCCTGAGAAGAAATCAGCAACTGGTTCTCCATGCTTCATTTTCAAAGTATCAAATTCCTTGTGAAGTGCCTACAACATCACTCTCTTGGCTCTTGCATTGCCCTCATATTTCTTCTTGATGGAATCCCATATGTGTTTGGCCGAGTCTTTGCAAAGAGTTGTCTCCAAAATTGATCTATCAATGGCTTGGAAAAGATAGTTCTTGGCCTTAAGATCCTTCAACTTTCAGGCTTCAAGATCAGCTTTCTGTGCTTTTGTCAACACAACTCCCTCTGCTGATTCTACTAACCCAGGAACCACGAATGCCTAATACTCTTTGGACCTGAGGAAATTCTCCATCAACAAGCTCTAGTGGTCATAGTGACCATCAAAACAGGGAATTGCCAATTGAACAAAATTTTCGGTTGCCATAAATACTGCTACTGCAACTGGGATTTTTTTCTTTTTGCTAAAGTCACAAGAAGAAGGAAGAGTATCGCTTTCTATTTACAAACACACTTTTAACTCTCACTCACCACTGGCTCTGATACCAATGATACAAAATATACAAATAGAACAAAAAAAGCTGGAAGGAAAATAATTTAGTTTTATTTACTGGATGAATTAATCTGCAATTACAAGCTAGTATTTATAGAGCTAAGATCGGAAGAGCGTCGTGCAGCGTAACTCTAAGATTTGACTCAACTAAACAACAAATAGCTAAAGACTTGGTCTTCAAAAGACCCACTACTAATTAATGATTAATGACTAGTTAATGACTAGGTCAACATTTAACAACTTGAAAATTTGGCCAAACATAAGCTAAATAACGCTCTTCCGATCTGTGACATTCTCATTGGACTAGCGACAAATTTTAGAAATTTGATCAATAATTCACATATGATGAACAAACTCCAATAATAAATCTATAATCTATAATATACTAAAAGCTCAAGTAAAGGGAATCTTTTTCCCGCACAAAGCTAAAAACATAATATAAAATCAAAAAATAATTATAACTATTATTTAATTATTTTTTCCATTAGCCAAATGATAGCTACAAGTGTTTAGAGCAACCGCGCGTGTAACTGCCAATTTATGTTTTTTCTCAATATCTAATAATTTAATATATTTGTGCACTTTCGTTTGCAACTTGGTAACTGCCACAATAATGCTAACAGCCCATTTTCTTTTACAGCTTTTCTTGGGTTAATGTTAACTGCCCATTTTCTTTTACAGCTTTCCTCAGGTTGGAGGCCATACTGTAATTGTTGCTGTAATGGTAACCTCACAGGCCATGATTCTCCTTTAGTCATGGTAACTGTTCCCACCATGATTTTAATGTAACTGTCAGGTAATTGCAGCTATAAATTGCAAATTTTTTATTCAATTCAATAGACGTTCAATCAAGCAACATTTGCACCGTCCACTGTCTCAGCTCTGCAAAAAGTAGTTTCACAAAAAATGGTATCTGTAACAGGAAATCTGGAAATCACATTGCTGAAAGACCTGAGTAAATCAAGAAATGAAAAGAAATGACAAAGTGATCAGGAATCTGGAAATGCTGCTAATCGACCAAGAGGTACTTTGTTTTTTTCCAGCCTAGAAAAGTTATCACAGCTTAATTCTCCACTTTATATTGGCTAGGGAGACAGAATCCAAGCTACCATTAATCCTCCACACATTCAAAAGTTTGACAGTTAGAATCCAAGTTACCATTAATCCTCCACACATTCAAAAGTTTGATAGTCTGATTTGAGAAAACATGGTTTGCTACATGTGCAACCTATCCGTTGTTGATTATACAGGGATTTATGGGATCACTACCCATGATTACCGTCTGGCGTTTATGGAAATCACAGATGTGTTTTCTGTCAGTGATAAAACTTTTCCAAGTTCAATTTTCAATTTGAAAACTATTCGAGAAATTGGGGTCATTAACAATACTGCAATAAAAGGCCTGTTCGGTAATTATGTTTACTTTTTCAAAGCTCTATTTAGCAACATGTATCAGATTTCTTATGTTTTAATCGTTTCAAACTTCATTGGCAAGGTTCGCTCATGATGTATTCTACAACATCAAAGATCAGCAAATGGGATTGTTATTAACAAATTTATTGACGTTGTTCTACAAGACCTTGAGTAGCAATCGACGCTTAGTTCTTTTTTAATTTTTTATACTATTACTGATTAATATAATGCATATAAGGCATTTCTAGCCTAAGATTCTAAATGAGCAGGAAAAACAGGATAAGATGTACACTATGGGGAAATTATGCCGATGAAATCATAAAGCTCATTGAAACACATGGGATTGAGGCACTGGTGGTGATAATTCAACTATGCCAATAAAAAAAATTCAAGGACGAGATTGGGCTGTGTAATGCATATTACGCAACAAAATTTGTGACAAGTCAACATACAACAAATTATGGACTTCAAGAAAAGGTCAAATATACATTGTCATAATTCATGGTACTTTTACTAATAACAATAGTAATTATAATTACAATCTACGAAAAAACCTTTGTAACTTGTCAAGCCTTTTGGCGGATGATAATGTTGGTGCTGAAAGTACCATCCATATTACATCATCATCCACAAGGTTTGCCATTGATGAGCAATATGGAGGAGCATTCAAAGTATTCGAAGAGAGAATTGAAAAGCGTGCCAAAACATGTCCATCGCCAAAATTTTCACTATGTTGTTTTCATGGCAAGATGAAGCTTGAAGCCATGAAGGAACCTCCTCAACTGTTCAAAGATCTTTTGTATGGAAATAATTAGCTGAGCAAACATTTTAAAGAGAATATTCGAACATACAACTCAATGTTTCATTTACATCTATGGAGGGACAGATAGATACTAAGTTGAATGATGGCAGCTCGCCTCCAATTTTTAGATTACATGGCCAAAATTGCCATTTTATTAGAAGTCTTTTGCCAGTTGAAGGAGAATCACCTGTATTTGCTCAGTTGTAAATTTGTTCTCCAAAACATGAAATACAGAATAGATTGCAGGCTATTGGGTATATATACTCCAATTTATATTTTTTATTTTTATAGTATTTTCTAAACATTATCTTTTAAATCACTGTTTATATTTTTCTTCATCAGAGAAAATTTGGAAGGTAACAGGTTACATGATAAAATAGCCATTGTTATCAAATCTATTTTGGATCAATACAATGTTACGGTGAAAAAATTTAGGATGGTTCCAGAAATTATGCATCGAGAGAATACTGAAAAAGTTGGCCTCAGGCTTATTAGAGACACAAAGGATAAAGATAAGACTGGGTGTTATAATCTTCCTATACAAGATGATGTGGCGCTTTTGATTGTTGGAGACTTTGAAACAATTCCGGGTGATAGAGATATTGTCGTTCAGACTCATAGTGGGTTGCAGCGAATTAATGAGTTGCATCCTCTATACTTAAGTATGCAGTGCCCTCTACTTTTTATATTTGGCTAGGATGGATATAAAGAAAATATTTTATTGAATGGTGCAAGTTCGAGTTCTTTTGGCGGTCGAAAACATGTTTCAATGAGAGAATGGTTTGCATATCGTTCACAGGAAAGAGAAACTGATGAATCTCCCAACATTTTGCATTCTAAAAGATTATATATATGTATATAGGTGTGTATACATAAATACATATATATACGCAATTTTTGGTTGATGTGTATACAATGCTTGAGACTTCACATCTGGTATATGTACGCACTCATCAAAAATAGTTGGGATGTGATCTTTATCGTGGGTTACAGGAAGTATTGTTGCAAGGAGATACCAATCCTTCAACGCATGGACAGAGAGTGTATTTGCCATCTATATATGTTGGTGATGCACGATGGATGATTCAAAACTACCAAGATGCCATGGCTATATGCAAGTGGATTGGATATCCAACTCTATTTATTGCATTTACATGTAACCCCAAATGGCCTGAAATCGTTCGTTGCCTTTAAAATAGAGGATTACGATTAGAGGATAGACCAAATATTTTATCCAGAGTGTTTAACATGAAATTGGATTTGCTTATAAAGGATATACAAAATAATAAGATATTTGGCAAAGTCCGAGCTGGCATTATGATAAAACTATGTTTTATGTTATATTAAATATCTATACATTTTGTTTGATTTATTATTCTTATCATTTCATCCATTGTTACTTTACAGCAATGTATACGATTGAATTTCAAAAAAGAGGTTTGCCACATGCACATATAATAGACTGACTATAAAGAAAAACGGTATTGAGCTTGACAACCACTATGTAGTGCCTCATAATCGATGTCTATTGATGACATATGGAGCTCATATCAATGTTGAATGGTGTAATCAGACTCTATCCATTAAATATCTTTTCAAATACGTGAACAAAAGGAATTATCGTGTAACTGCATGCTTTTATCAAACAGCTGCTGATAATAGATCTAATCAAAAGGTAGATGAGATATAAATGTATCGAGAGTGTCGATATATTTCACCATGTGAGACTGCTTGGCAGTTATTTGGATATGACATACATTTCAGAGATTTATGGAGTGATTGTCTTTTCATTTACCAGGTGAGCACTATTTTTATTTTTCAGAGAATGAACCCATTGACAATGTTTTAAATCAGCCTACAGCTCCAGATACCATGTTTACAGTATGGACGGAGGTGAACAAGATTTACCCTGAAGCTAGAAAATTAACATATATAGAATTTTCTACAAATTTTGTGTGGAAATCTGATCTAAAAATATGCCAACCACAACAATGTTGTGAGGTGATTGGTCATATGTTTTATGTTTCTCCAAGTCAAGGAGAAATGTATTATTTGAGAACATTGTTGAATGTGAAAAAAAAGACCTACTTCATATGAGGATATTAGATACGCCAATGGTGTTCAATATGTTACTTATAGAGATGCCTGCTATACTCTTGATTTTTTAGATAATGATAAGGATAATATAGATGGCATTGTTGAAGCGAGTCATTAGGGTTATGCTCATTCATTGCGGAGTCTTTTTGCAACATTGTTGACGTCTAAATCAATGTCACAACCTGAATTTGTTGGCATCATATGTAACATCCTGTAACAATTTAAAAGGGATTTCGCAATATGATAGTTATTTCGATAATAAAGAGACATATTTCTTGAATTACCCCAATCATGAAAGTACAAGATTAACACTCAATTGAACATCCAAAATTAGAATATAACAACGTGAATATATTGAATTGCATCAATTGTAAGAACACAATATGATCACAGCAAGAATTTGAATATGGCAATGTGATCGTATTGAATTGTATTAATTGAAAGGTTACAAGGTTTGTCCTTCAAATGAATGCCAAGAATCTTTGGGAAAATGAAGCTAAAAAGATGAGTAACTACTACTTTGATTCCCTTTTTACATTTATAATGTTTTGATACAATAAACATAGTTTTTGATTAAAGTGTTCCATGAAATAGACATGGATTTTGATGCATTGGAAAAGAAAGATTGATTATTGCATTTGAATCACTAGTTGGTGCTCTGCCCATTTTGTATTTGCTTTGGATTGCTTTGTTGTCATACTAGGAGCTATTTAATGATACTGAGATGGGCGACAATTAGTGTGGTATTTGCTTTGTATTGAATTGTTTGGAATTCCGATAGGGGTCAACCGGGATTCGCATGTGGATCCACTTAATTATACATGGCCATGATTGAATTGATATGAATCTTGCGCGACCGCGGATAGTAGTTTAACTAGTGATGGTACCCTCTTATGTATTTAAAAGCTTTGTGCATTCAATGGTTTTCTCGAAAATGAATTTCTCAAATGAAAGGTGAATAAAAAGGTTTTGTGACTCACTGAATACTTTGTACTCATTCCTCTTCTCTACAATTTTGTAGATAAACAAAGGCATGATCCTTGGAAGGCAAGCAATGGGTTGGAGCATGCTCGCAAAGGGAGTAGAGTTTTGCATGTAGTAACAATCTATCTTTAAAGATACTATAAATTTAATACATTTGTATTAATATGTATACCCATCTTTCTATAAATGTATTTCTATCAATTGGAAAATTTCCTTTTAGTATGACAGCTTCTCAATAATTTGTCTTGACTAGATTAACCTTGCTTGCTTTGGTAATCAATGAAATATTTCTACTAATACAACTTGTTGTGTTTTTTGCATTTTATTGGAAAACTAAGCTTTAATGATTTTCTCAAATTTAACAACTTATTATTTTAAGTAATTAGCCTTATCAACATAAAAACCATTTTGTTTGTTTTGTACGTCTCGTCCCCGCAATTTGTATTGAAACTTCTGCTATATAATTTGTTGTTTTGCATAAGATATTCAAAAATATTAGAAAATTTGTAGGGGCAAGACATCATATGTCTGATGACATATTGTACATGTACAGACATATTTTGGGGAATTCTGGTAAGTTCTTATACATATATGTTTATGTTACTGTTCTAGTATTAATATTTGACTATATTGAAAAATTGTTTTTACTCCAGAGTTACATTTGACCAATGAGGAAATTCTAAATATAGTTCTTTTTGAATTAGAGAAGATTTTCCAAAGTAGAGGTAAAAGTTTATGCGATTTTCCAGTGATGTCGTATCCTAATGTCTATGAGCTTTGTCTTCTAAAAATAGGCTGATTCTTGATGAGTTGAACTATGACAAAATTACTTGATTGGTGAGCTCCAGAAGTTATTGCAATTGTTAAATGATGAACAAAAAAGTTGTTTATGATACAATTATACAATCTATCTAGTATGGATAAAGAAGTAGTTATTTCTTGTATGGTAGCGGAGAAACTGGAAAAGCTTTTGTTTGGAAAACACTTTCTGTAGCTGTACGGCCAAAAGGTGATATAGTGTTAAATGTTGCTTCTAGTGGAATCGCATCTCTTTTGTTGCCTGGGGGTAGAATGGCTCATTCTAGATTTCTCATTCCACTGAATCCGACTGAAGACTCAACATGCAATATTAGTCAAAATAGTCCCCTTGTAGAACTTATAGTTAGAGCAAAACTTATAATTTGGGATGAGGCACCAATGATACATAGGTACCATTTTGAGGTTCTAGACAAATCATTGCGTGACATCATGTGTTTCCATAATCCAGTCAGTTTTGATCAACCTTTTGGAGGAAACACTGTTGTTTTTGGCGGAGACTTTCGTTAGATTTTGCCAGTTATTCCAAAAGGTAGCAGGCATGACATTGTTCATGCAATGATCAATTCTTCGCCTTTATGGAGATATGTCAAGGTTATGAATTTGGCAAAAAATATGAGGCTACAAAATTTGGGGATGAACTTGAAAAATTTTGCTAATTGGATATTAAGTATAGGAAATGGCACAATTGGAGAAGATATTGATGGTCATTCAACAGTAGAACTGCCGGTTGACTTCTTGGTTCACTCTTCATATGATCCAATTCGGGCTATTATTGAAAGTGTATATCCATCTATGTCAGCTAATGTTGATGATGTTTCTTATTCACAGGGAAGAGAAATACTGGTCCCACACTTGATGTAGCTGAAACCATTAATGATTACATGGTTAAGCTAAATCAAAATGAGGAAAGAACTTACCTTAGTTCTGATACTTTATGTAGAGACTTCAGTTCTGATACTTTATGTAGAGACTTTAGTTCTGATACTTTATGTAGAGCGGAAAAAAGTAATGGTTTGTTTGAACAGATTCATTCCACAGAGTTTTTAAATAGTATCAAGTGTTTAGGAGTTCTCAATCATGAGTTGAAGTTAAAGGTGGGTGTCCCTGTTATGCTTCTGTGAAATATTGATCCTGCTGTAGGTCTATGCAATGGAACGAGATTAATTATTACAAGGCTTGAAGATATATATTAGAGGTGAAAGTCCTAATTGAAAATAATGCTGGTGAGAAAACGATCATACCAAGAATGTCATTGACTCCGTCAGATATTAGACTGCCATTGAAATTTGAAAAGAGACATTTCCCTTTAGTCGTTTCATATGCAATGACAATTAACAAGAGTCATGGTCAATCGCTGTCTCACGTGGGGATTTTTCTTAAAAAGTCAGTCTTCAGTCATGAACAATTTTATGTGGCGATTTCTAGAGTGACACATTCATATGGCCTTAAAATATTGATATATGATCATAATGGAGAGTTGACAAATAAAACGACAAATGTCGTTTATAAAGAATTCCAAAATTTGTAATGTTTACACAATAAAATGATATTTCTAATTGCAAATATTTTCTTCATTTATCAGTTGTATGTAATTATTTAAATTATCTTATATTTATTATAATTTCACAACATTAATTATGCATACATATATATATATAGTCACAGAATTAAGCCCCGTGCAACACATAGGTGGAAAAACTAGTTACATGGCAAAATGTGTAATATTTTTAAGAAAAAAAAAGTTAACATACATTTTTTCAAAAGAAAGGATAAATAAATAAATTGACAACATCACATATACCATATCATATGAAAGTCAAGAGAGCTAAAAAAAATCAAATAAAAGTAAATGTAAGAACACAATTGATGTAAGCGAAAAAATCCAAATCGGTGCCCCTGACAAACTCAATAATGTATGCAATTTTGGGGGGGAAGCAAAATGCTATTTTTGTTTTGTGGATGTAAATGAGGGGTTAAATTTAGCCGTTCATTGACCCTTCCTCACATTGAGCTTGTCTTGTAAACCTTTTCCATCCAATTAAATAATGTCATGTGTTCAATCTCTTATTTTTCCCTTACATTATTTGAAAATAGGTTTTTTCTCTATTTTTTCCTCTTAGCTTTTTCCCCCGTACATAGTTTTTTGAGGAAGAACAATTAACTTTCATTAATAAATGGATCATCTAATACATCAAGAGTTAGTTGTCTATTTAGCCAGTCGGGTGCTAAATTCATAGTACAAAGGTTGGGGAAGGTTCTAGCCCTTTTAGCTAATTCATACGCAACCAAGTTTGCTTGTCTAAGGGCAAACGTAATATTATAATTTACTAATCCGCAACGGGCATGTGTAATGTCTTCAATAATGAGTCCAAACACCCTAACATTGTCTTCATACCTGTGAATGGCATCGACTACAACCTTAGCATCTAGCTCAATTGTTGCAACTTGCAATCCTAAAGAAAGCAACCACAAAATAGCTTTTCGAGCTCCAACTGCCTCTGCTTCTTTAACAGCATATAAGCCCTCAAAAAGTTTCATACGACAGCCAAGAACGTCTCCATTCTCGTCCCTCAGCACCATGCTAATCCCTATTTTCTGATTCGATTTGAATAATACATCATCAATGTTACATTTTACCCTTCCATTACATGGTTTCTACAGTGAAACGTCCTCGGCCTATTCTAAAGTTGTATATTCCTTCTCATCAGCGCATCTCTCTACTCCTTCAAATAGCTTTTTCCCCATATATTAATCTTACCCTAATACAAAAAGGTTGAACTGGACTATGGCTCTTTGATATAAATGGGCAATAATAGCTCAATAGCATCTCAGAAACACAAGAAAGATGCATTTCCGCATAAAAACAATATGTCTTAATTAGTCGAAACCCACCCATTGACCATTATAATTTGATTAATACTCTCAGTTATAACTATTTTAGTCTTTGTAGTAGTTATTGAAAACAAATTACAAAAATACTTACATTAATAATATTTAGGAAAAAATTTTAGTAAAAAAAACCGGAAAACATTAAACAAATTACCCAAAAAAAATTGATGGAAATACTAAAAATAAGACTCCTACCTTAATTAAAACTCCCACATTCTCCTTCATCTCAAAATATCAGCAGTTACAGCTGCCCTCTCCATGTCCTCAAACAACACGTCGACTTCGACACTAAGAGCAGAATCAGAGGAAAGACTTGTAATAATTTCATACGAACAATCAGGGGGAAGAGTATCACACCACGACGACTTCAAAGCCATTTATTTATTTATTATTATTATTATTATTATTATTATTATTATTATTATTATTATTATTATTATTATTTGTCTCTATCTTTGTAACTGCTCATTTGTATATTTTTGTAAATAATAATCCATAATTTGAAGGTTTTGTCTCTCTCCTAATTCTTCGTCCTTTGGATTCTGCGGCGTGAATCAAGAAGCTCCCCAAGCTTGGTAACGTTGGTAATGGTGTCGGAAATTTCTTAGTTCAATGGTGCAAGCGCTTGGTAATGTAATGTGTAATAAATTACATAGTAATATAGTAAACTACATGGGTCGAAAAAAGAATGACACAATGTATCAACAATATCTCATAAACGATGAACAATATAATGTGTAATAAATTACATGGTAATGTACATTTTATAGTGAATTACATGGTAATGTAGTAAATTACATGATTCAAAAAAGGAATGACACAATTTATCAATAATATATCATGAATAATGACAAAATGTAATGTGTAATAAATTACATAGTAATGTAATAAATTATATGGGTCGAAAAAGAAATGAAAAAGCAGATTATATGTAATAATTAAAGAATAGAAGTTTTTCCTCCTTTGATTATGCTCTTGGTGTTGAAGAAGTCGACGTGGTGTTTGGGGAGATGGGAGAGGTCGGTTGTAATTGACTTGAACTAGAGATGAAAGAGAATGAGTGAGTTTTAATTAAGGTAAGGGTCTTAGTTTTAGTATACGCATTAGTTTTTTTTTTTTTTTGTATTTTGTTTAATGTTTTCTGGTTTTTTTGAAATTTTTTCCAAAATATTAGTAATGTGAGTATTTTTGCAAAGGTAGACGGTTATTATTAGGTGAGAGAGAAACAGATGTAATTGATGATAATTATGGATGAAAGAGAGTTAAAGAGTTTTAAATAGGAATGAGTCTTATTTTTATAATATCATTTAATTATTTATGATTTTTTTATTGTTTTCAGTTTTTTTATTATTTTTGAAATTTATTATCTTCAAAATTAGAGATGAAGTATTTTTTTCAACTTTTTTCTAATAACAATTACAAAGACCAAAATAATTACAATTGATAGTATTTTTCCAATTTCTTACAAATGTATATTTGCTTACATCAAAATTTCCCAAACAATATTCCACTTACATTTTAACTAATTGCAATTTTTTGTTGCTGAAATAAATATTAAACGTGTACAATGTACATATTATTTATCAAGAATTGTATTTTTTAAAAGGTGTTGTTTAAAGAAGGGCGATTTTCAATTTCCGTCCTTAAACTTTCAACTTTGACATAATTTTATCTATATTCTTTGTTTTTTCCTTTGTTGTCTTCAATCTTTCAACTTGGATACAAATTTGCCTATTCTTTATTTTCCTCTATTTTGTCTCTAATCTTTTAGAAAATTATGCATTTTGTCCCTTCCATAAAATTTTTCATTAAAACAACACCTTAGGCATGGGGCAAAATGAGAATAAAATGAGAATTATTTTCATCTAAACTGATCAATTTTGTAAGCACTTATGCTATCAATACATTTACCTTATGTAATTTAATAATTTTTTCTTCATTTTCAACGGGACGTATACTTCCAATGGCAATCATTTTCCCTTGCGAAAATTTCGATACACTCAACTGGAATATACAAATGGTCTAAATAGCCAATAAGGCTAGCCCAATTTGCTAGTATCAAGCCCTAAAATCCTTAGTCTTAGTTTCGAATTCCACAAATCGCGAGTTACGCTAATTTTTCCGACATTTTATGTTGGCTTTTATATTTATATTTTTTTCCATTGTGCTTCATTCGGATTTAAATTTATACGCATTTATGCTATTATCATATATATTAGAATTCTCATTTGTATGTTGTACGAGATCTAAAAGTAATAATAACCGTAGTATTTCTAAGAAGATATATTTATTTGGTAACAAAAAGTGAGATGTTTAGCTGTCATCTATATATTGGACGTTTGTAGGCCTTTAAATTCACCACTTGTATATAAACAACTAATTCATGTTGCTAACTAATAAATATCAGTTACTCATATCAGATATAGAACTACCTTAATAACAAATGTCAATGAATTTTTATACAAAAATTTAATAAATTATTAATATAGTCAGTTGAGTCATATATTAGCATTATGAGACATAAAATTTTATAACCATTCTATCATATTTCAATTTATTTGTCAATAACACTTTTTGTACCAGTTAATTTTTTTCTTGTTTTCTTTTTTTCCTTTTTTTAAATTTTATACATTGGGTATAGGAGAAGAGAGGGGAACCAATATTAGTTATTTTTTCAGACAAACATGTCGCCATTTAATTACTCTAATAACAAATATCAATGAATTTTTATACAAAAATTTAATAAATTATTAATATAGTCAGTTGAGTCATATATTAACATTATGAGACATAAAATTTTATAACTATTCTATCATATTTCGATTTATTTGTCAGTAACACTTTTTGTACCAGTTAATTTTTTTTTCTTTTTTCCTTTTTTTTAAATTTTATACATTGGGTATAGGAGAAGGGAGGGGAGCCAATATTAGTTATTTTGTCAGACAAACATGTCGCCATATAATTACTCTAATAACAAATGTCAATAAATTTTTATATAAAAATTTCATATAAATTATTAATAAGCTAGTTGAGTCATATTAGCATTATGAGACATAAGTTTTTATAGTCATTCTATTATATTTGAATTTATTTGTCGTAATATTTTTTGTACCAGTTCATTCTTTTTTTTTTTGTGATACAATAGGTATGAGAGAGGGGAAGGGCATGTGTGCTTCAACCCAGGACCTTCTATCTAGAATGTGAGAAACCTAACCAATATAGACTTGTTTGAATTACAGCAACAGTTAATTGTGCATATATAAATAAAAATTAACTGAGGTGATTCAATAAAAATAAAATATTTAAAAATTATTGAACAACTATTAGAGTCCAACCGTATTGACATTCAGTCCATCTCTCAGATAACTAATCCAACTCCAAATTAAGATCATATTTAAAACGACAAACTGAAATTTTTATTCCATGTAGAATTATCGAAAAGTTCTAATTTATATTAATTATAGAATCGGTAAATTGGAGTACTATAATTTTAAAAAAATCAAATTTGATTATTATACTATAATAACTATATAAAAATTTCTTCAAAAATCATTAAAAAATTAAAATTTACAATTAAGATTACAGATTTTTAGAAATTTATTGGTTTAAAGACGTGTTATGCATGTGTTTTCAAATTATAAATATTACTATTTGGTTCTTTTTTTTGAAATAGAACTCCCAATTAATTTCTTGTTCGATTTAATAAGTGATCTAAAGAAACTACCATAAACTGATTATTGGATATGGATTAATAAAGGGAAAAGTGAATATCATTTAGTAAATTAGTGCAACAATTTCCCAAAAAAAAACATAAGATCAAAAAATATTAAAAAATTAAATGATGGTAGCACAAATCTTATAGAACCAGAGATATTACAGAGTCAAAAATTTTACAAAGTTAGAAAATGAACAGAAAATGTCACCATCCTCTTATTAAATATATATATATATATATTGTACTTGATACTTTTAAAAAGAGATAGCCTAAATAATTTTTCTAGCATGTGCTTAATGAATGGCCCACGCCTTCCTAATGTATTAGAAGACTTTAGTCAATCTATTAAATTTTGCAGAAATTTACATCTATAAAATTTTGTAGATATTTTAAGGTCCAAACTTTTAGTTAACGTGTTCTATAAGATTGACTAAACTGGTGGAAATTAATGTAAATTCTCCTACTATATCCGTAGGACTGTTGTTCAAGTAATTTAATTGCGACAAGAAAAATAAAAGACGAAGACGAATTTAACGGACTATCAAAGTTTTTCACTATATGATTCAAGTCGCTACAACCATACAAAATTTCACTCACCAATCCAAAACCCTCAAGCATTACAAGAAAAATACTCAAACTCTATAGCACCTAATTTTCTACTTTTTGAACAAACCTCAAAGAGTTACAAGAAAAACTCACAAGATGCTAAGCTCGTTTATTTTTCTCTCAAAGACTCAAGTCACTCTTGTACATAAAAGAAGAGGAAAACACAACTATTTATAGGCTTTGTTTACTTAGAAGACAAGACAATTCCTTATAGGATTTGGATTCCTTTTCCTCCAAGAACTCTCATTTTTTCCTTTTCCTTTTCCTTTTCAACTTTAGATTATTTTTAGAAATAAACCCAACAATCTCCACCTTGCCAAAATAAACCAAAATCTTCGTCTTCTCCGGTCTTTTATATAATACTTGAGAAATTACCAGGTAAGCTTTTGACACTTTAACAGTCTCATACTTCACCACATGAGTATAATCACTTAGAATTAACAACAAATTCCAAGCATTCTATCGGCTCAATGTTGAAATAAGCTTGCTGAAATTTGTGGTGCAACTCTTTTTTTGACTTCCTGTGAGTTCATCAGACATCGACATTACTACAACCACACACCCTGCATCACTATCAACCAATGCCCGTTTGTAAATATAACCCCTAGAAGTAATAAACATCCTTTGCCATGGCACCTAGCGACACGTCATAAGGATGTACCCACTTACTTCATAGCACATCACTCCCCACAAAGAGAGTTGAGTTGTCCGAATTCTTTATGCCAGTAGCCGAACCTGCTCTATCTCTTGGACAATCTCTTCTGACGTGACAGGGTGCTCCGCAGTTCCAATAGATTTCTTTCATTTTCCTAGAGTTCTTCCTCTTCAGGCTTACTACTAGATTTAACGAGTTTTCAGATGAAATATTACTTCCACCATTCAACCTTCTTTCTTCAGAGATTAATTTACTCGTGACTTCTGTAAAATTCACCGTCTATTTTCCATACATTAAAATAGGCTTGATATACTCAAAAGACACCAGAAGAGACCAGATGAGCCTTAATGTTTTATCCTCATCTTCAACTTTAACTCCAATGGATTCCAGTTCAGAAACGATGCCATTGAGAACACTGAGTTGATCTGAAATTTTCGTACCTTCATCCATTAGCAAAGAATGAAACAGCTCTTTCAAATACAACCGATTTGAGAGGCTCTTTGTCTGATATAATTCTTCAAGTTTCTCCCAAAGTTCCTTTGCTGAAGATATTTCATTCACGTTTGTAAAGACGTTTTTGGCTAGACGAAGACGTATCATACTTGCTGTTTTCAAATCCAACTCTTCTCAATTTTCATCGCTCATATCGGGTTTGACAGCTCCATCATTATCTCTGATAACAACTGATTTTCCTTTGTTGGAACTCGAGTTTGGCTTTCCCTTCAAAGCCTTGTGCAGTCCAAATTGAATCAAGACATCCCTGACCTGTACTTGCCACAAGCCGAAATTGGTTCTACCATCAAATTTCTACACTTCGTATTTTGCCATATCTTTCCTGTACTCCACCTTGAACAAAACCTGACGTTCTGATACTACTGTTGGGAATTAATGTAAATTCTCGGATTATGTCCGCAGGATCGTTGTTCAAGGAATTTAATTGAGACAAGAAAAATAAAAGACGAAGACGAATTTAACGGACTATCAAAGTTTTTCATTATATGATTCAAGTCGCTACAACCATATAGAATTCCACTCACCAACCCACAACCCTCAAGTATTACAAGAAAAATACTCAAACTCTACAGCGCTTAATTTTCTACTCTTTGAACAAACCTCAAAGAGTTACAAGAAAAACTCACAAGATGCGAAGCTCGCTAATTTTTCTCTCAAAGACTCAAGTCACTCTTATACATAAAAGAAGAGGAAAACACAACTATCTATAGGCTTTGTTTACTTGAAAGACAAGACAATTCCTTCTAAAATTTAGATTCCTTTTCCTCCAAGAACTCTCATTTTTTCCTTTTCCTTTTCATTTTCAACTTTGAATTATTTTTGAAAATAAACCTAACATAAACTCCCGTCGTTTAATGGGCAATTTTTCGTAATATTGTGTGTGTTATATTGGATAAAGTGGTAAGTCCCAAAAAAAATTTGGTATATATGAAGCAAGTTGTGTAATCAATATAAAGTACTTGTTGTATAATGAATCCAATGAAAGACATGAAAAGGGGAGCACATCAAATTCTCATTGAACCTCCAAAAAAAATAAAAAATAAAAAATAAAATAATAATAATAATAATAATAAAAATAAAATAACAATAGACATAGTAAGAACATCTACATTGATAGTGTTAAATTAGGTTGTCAGTGGAGTTTTTAGTTAACTCAAAAAGTTACTTACTTTGGTAGTATTAAGAAGGTTGTTAAAAGAATAACTTTGCTTGGTTGTTAAATTTGTTGTTAACTTTAATTTTAATAACTTTGCTATGCATGTGTTTTCAAATTATAAATATTACTATTTGCTTCTTTTTTTTGAAATAGAACTCCCAATTAATTTCGTGTTCAATTTGATAAGTGACAGATCCCTAATTCAAAATAGTTATCTAAAGAAACTACCGTAAATTGATGATTGGATATAGGTTAATAAAAGGAAATGTGAATATTATTTAGTAAATTAGTGCAACAATTTCCCAAAAAACATAAGGTAAAAAATATAAAAAAAAAGAATTAAATGATGTCACCACAAATCTTATAGAGCTAGAAATCTTATAGAGTCAGAAATTTTACAGAGCTATAAAATGAGCGGGAAAAGTCACCATTCTCTTATTTTATATATATATATATATATATATATATATATATATATATATATATATATTTTACTTGATACTTTTAAAAAGAGATGGCCTAAATAATTTTTCTGGCATGTGCTTAATGAATGGCGCACGCCTTCCTAAAGTATTAGGAGACTTTAGTCAATCTATTAAATTTTGTAGAAATTTAAGGTCCAAACTTTTAATTAACGTGTTCTATCTGATTGACGTCATTTAATGGGCAATTTTTCTTAATATTGTGTGTGTTATATTGGATAAAATGGTAAGTCCCAAAAAAATTTGGTATATATGATTCTAGTTGTGTAATCAATATAAAGTACATGTTGTATGATGAATCAAATAAAAGACATGAAACGGGGAGCACATAAAATTCTCATTGAACCTCCAAAAAAAAAAAATTTCAAATAATAATAATAATAAAAATAACAAAGGACACAGTAAGAGCATCTACATTGGCAGTGTTAAATTAGGTTGTTAGTGGAGTTTTTAGTTAACTCAAAAAGTTACTTAAAATTGGTAGTATTAAGAAGGTTGTTAAAAGAATAATTTTTACTTGGTTGTTAAATTTGTTGTTAACTTTAACAATAATTTTAATAACTTTGCTATAATTTAATGTTTTTGAATAATTCTGTTTTATTTATTTAATATAATTTGACCAATAGCTTTTAAAAATAATGCGGTCCATTTAGAGTTGAATAGATTTTAATAATTTTGTTTAATACATCCAATATAACACTTTAAGAATTGTTAAATTTAACTTGTACATGTGACATTTAACAATAATTTTAAATGTACTTTTTACTTATCTAAATAGCTAAATTTAACAACACTAATGTAAATGCTCTAAGATATACATGTTTTAATATATAGCAACATGATGGGTCACACTAGTCTTACCATTTCTCCATTCGGGATGTACATTTTTTTTTTTTGTTTAACACAAAGGATTATATGGGGGAAGGATTGAATTCTTTATCAAGGGTTTAGGAACTAATTAAAATATGGGTCTTGGCTTCTTCAAAAATTACTTATAAGCCCAAAATGGAAGTTGAACACTCACATATACTCTATTTTAACCCAACTACTTAGTAATCTATTCTACGTCAAATTTATAATTTAATCAAGAGTTATTTATTTATTTATTTATTTTTGTTGGCTTGTAAATGATGACAATTTAGTTACACATCACCCAGCAATTGGACCAGTGTTCCAGCCACTCAACATGTTGACCGCGTCAATGAATGAGTAATTAAGCAGATAGGGCTTTCCGTTGACCGCAGCTTGTCACTTGTCGGGGACACACACACACACATATATATATATATATATATATATCACCACCTTCGTCCTAAAAAAAGGTCTAATATTTATTTTAGATGGTCTAAAAAAAATAGTCTAATTACTATATTAAATGTGTATTTAAATTTTCATTACCATATTTGCCTCTATTTAATTAACATATTTAATATATCTTGGAACACACAAATTTTAAGGAAAAACATTCTACCAATTTCAATTCTTATAATTTAAAGTCATTCACACTGTGTATAACTATTCAAATTTGTTCTCAATTAATTTTTATTGGTAATTATTCCCACATCATTAGGTATGAATGTTAAAATTGAAAAATGACAGATAAAATTAATATTCCCAAAAAAATTACCTGCCGTCTTATTTTTGTGAGATAGAGGTATTATTATTATTATTATTATTATTATTATTATTATTATTATTATTATTATTATTATTATTATTATTGGGTCTTTGCCGGTCTTTGCATGAACTTTTCTACTAGACA
>CAVNYN010259527.1:0-16327 GCA_963692815.1 Nyctanthes arbor-tristis
CGCAAATTCTGAAAATCACGAATCAATTGTTCCTGTACTGTACCCAAGGCTGACAGTTGACCTGTGCCTTTTCTGCTTAAGGCATCCGCCACTACATTAGCTTTACCCGGGTGATAATGTATGGTGCAATCATAATCTTTCACCAACTCTAACCACCATCGTTGCCTCATGTTTAACTCCTTTTGAGTGAAGAAGTATTTCAGGCTCTTGTGGTCAGTGTAAATTTCGCACTTGCTCCCATATAAGTAGTGATGCCAAATCTTCAAAGTATGCACCACTACTGCGAGTTCCAAATCATGCGTTGGATAATTCTGCTCATATTGCTTCAATTGCCTTGACGCATAAGCTATCACCTTACCCTTCTGCATTAGCACACAACCCAACCCGAGTTTGGATGCATCACTGTACACGACAAAGCCATCAGAACCATCAGGTATAGGCGCCGTTATCAACCGGTCCTTCAACACTTTGAAGCTATGTTCGCACTTATCAGACCACTGAAATTTAACTACTTTTCGGGTCAATTGGGTCAAAGGGCCTGCTATCTTAGATAAGCCTTCTATAAATCTCCTGTAATAACCGGCTAATCCAAGAAAACTCCGGACTTCTCCGACGTTAGCAGGTTTTGGCCTCTTCCGATCTACTGCCTCCACCTTAGAAGGATCCACCTCGATTCCTCTAGCTGTCACATTGTGTCCCAAAAAGCCAACTTGTTCCAAGCAAAACTCACATTTCTTGAATTTAGCGTAGAGCCTCTCCTCTTGCAAAGTTTCCAATATAGCCCTCAAGTGGCCTTCATGTTGCTCTACATCCCTAGAATATATCAATATGTCATCAATAAAAACGATGACAAATTTATCCAAGTATTGATGAAAGACCCTATTCATTAGGTCCATGAATGCTGCAGGAGCATTAGTCAGACCAAATGGCATTACTGTAAACTCATAATGCCCATAGAGGGTCCTGAATGCCGTCTTGGGTATATCCTCCGTCTTAATTTTCAGTTGGTGATATCCTGACCTCAAATCAATCTTTGAAAATATACCGGCACCCTTCAATTGATCAAATAGATCCTCGATCCGCGGGAGTGGGTATTTATTCTTTATCGTCAGCTTATTCAACTCCCTATAATCAATGCACATCCTCATGCTCCCGTCTTTTTTCTTTACAGACAAGACTGGAGCTCCCCATGGTGATACAATAGGCCTTATAAACTCTTTTTCTAATAATTCCTCCAGCTGTATCTTCAATACCTGCAACTCCTTAGGTGCCATTCTGTATAGAGCTTTAGAGACCGGTGCAGCTCCTGGTACCAGATAAATTGTAAATTCCAATTGCCGTTCAGGTGGGATACCTAGAAGGTCATCTGGAAATACATCAGGGTACTCTCGTACCACTGGTACCTGACTTAGAATTACCTCCTCAGAGGTCGCACTTTGCAGACTTACCAAATACCCCTGATAGTCATTCTTTGACATCAGCTTCTCTGCTTTCATAGCCGAGATAAGGCAGGGTTGTGCCTTGATCTTGGACCCATAAAATCGGAACTCCTCTCCTCTAGGTTTACGCAAAGTCACTTCTTTTTCATGACACATAATTGTTGCGTGGTTCTTACTTAGCCAGTCCATATGAATTATGATATCAAAGTCTTTCATATCAATTACATATAGATCCACTCCTATAATCATTCCATCAAAATCTATATATACTGCCCTTACTATTTTGTTGGTGTCTATAGTCCCTCAGATGGCAGGCTAACCTCAAGTATGTTATCAGTCTTTTCTCCTACCATGTTTAGTCTAGCTAGGCATATAGTGGACATGAAAGAGTGGGTGGCATCATAATCAATCAAAGTATAAGCAGGAATACTAGAGATAGTTAGTATACCTGCGACAATATTCGGGTCCTCAGTAGCTTCCTCATGGGTCATAGAAAATACCCTAGCCTGGCCCTTCTTAGCCTGTTCTGCATTCCAATTCTGACTGGATTCCTGGCTGGCGGATTGCGACATTTGTTCACAAAATGGCCAGGTTGCCCATACTTGTAGCACACCCTCTTTCCCCACAAGCACTTTCCTCGATGAAACTTCTTACACTTGGGACATTGAGGAATTGTGCCACCAGTCTGACCTCGTTTGGTCCGGTGTTGGGCCTTTTACGCTGAGGCTGGCCTTTGTTCTAATTTTGTTCAGGCCACTTCCTCTTCATTTGATTATTATGAGGTTGCTGCCCTCTAAAACTAACTCCGGAAAAGGCAACTACTTGAGCTTTCTTCACTACCTCTCGATAGGTAGGTAATTCAAGGACACTCACGATCTACCTAATCTCTCGGCACAGACCCCTCTCAAAGCGCCTTTCCTTCTTCTGATCTGTCTCCACCAAATATGGAGCGTAGCGCGAAAGTTCCTCAAACATTCTCTCATAATAAGTTAAGTCCATATTCCCCTGGACCAAGTTAAGAAAGTCCGTCTCCTTAAGGTCCCTGAGAGCCTGGGGAAAGAACTTCTTAGTAAGCTCAGTCTTGAACTGACTCCAACTTAAATTTCGCTGTTCTTCTTCCGTCCTAGTGCGTGACATCGAGTCCCAACAATGGCTAGCCCTTCCGACCAGCATGAACTCTGCGCACAACACTTTTTAGTTTTCAGGACAAGAGATGTGTCTAAAGATTTTCTCCAGTGTCCGCAACCATTCCGCTACAACCAAAGGGTTAATATCGCCATCGAAAGTGGGTGGGCGATACCTTCAAAACTGCTCTATTACCGACACTGTCGGAGCAACTTGAGGAGCTACAGGTGCTGGAGCCTGTGCCTGAGCCTGAGCCTGTCCTAGTTCTCGGACGGCTTGCAGATCGGAAGAGTATGATGTTAGCTTGGTTGTTACGTGCCATTTCCTTTACAAAATAAATGTTATTAAAATTGTGATGTCTTGAAAATATTTTTGAAAAATACGCACAAATAAAAATAGTAGTAATAAATGATAAACTCGATGTAGAAAATAAAAGGTCTTTTATTAATAATTTTAAGGATCCTTCAATGAGGAAGTAACAATAATGGAATAAAATACAACTAGGCAACTGAAAAGAAACCACTATTATATCTAAGCATCATCATCACTATCAGTAATACAAGACTCTGGCTCAGACACTATCTCTGGTTCAGGCATCTCCTTCTCTTCCTGCTCAGGCATCTCCTCATCTTCCTGCTCAGGCATCTCCTCATCATGTAACTCGACAGATTCCGGTATCTCTTCTTCTTCTGGGTCCTCTTCTGGATCATCTTCCGGATACTCTTCTTCTGGATCCTCCTCTAGATCCACTTCCGGATCTTCTTCTGGATCCTCTTCTTCTTGAGCTTGAGCATTTTGTTGCTCCAAAAGATGTTCTAGGGGGGATCAAAATATGCCACCAAAGTCTCACAGTAAAGACCTAATGTGAGATCTAACTGGTCTATATGAAACAAATCCCAATTATGTCACTTGCAACTTTACGCTCTAATCTTACAAATGTGTCAATCAAATCGTTAACGACATCGGTATCATCTCTATGATACCCCTAGAGAGTACCTTTCTCCAGAGCTGTGTAGAAGCGCTGAACATGCTCCCCAATGGTTTCCTCGGGATTTCTAACAAATTCTTCATATGCCCTTCTAGTCACACTAGCAACTCTAGGTTCCCATCCATGTGCCATATCTGTAATCCCAATTATGCAAAATCTATCTTAATGGGGTTCTCTTAATCTCTTAAGTTAAATTTGAGGACTAAAAATATTCAAAAGATATATTATGCTCAAACTTTTCTAAATTCTTTATCGGATACAATGTCTTTATTCTTTATTTCTCAATATATCTGGTTCTTTCTAAAAGTATCCGAAAATATTTCTTGAAATCTTAAGTTCTTTCTTTACCTTGGAGCTGGCGGAGCGGATGGTGGCGGAGGATCTTTTTTTTTTTTTGGAAAAGGAAATCTGTTGTTTTCTTTCTAATTATTTTGAATAGTGCATAACCATCGGCTCCCAGGTAGGAAGGGGGGTCACGTGGACCGCTTAAGTCCCTTTCCAGCCTTAGACAGTTTAGGTCTTGTTGACAAGGCTTTTAATTTTGCGACTATTCATTTCAATTAGAATTCTAACAATAGATAACATAGCAAAAATATTTTTTTTTCAAGTCTAAAGAAATGTAGACCCGCTCTGATACCAAACTGTAACGCCTCGAGCTCTGAATACCTGGAACGTTAGTTAAAACTTTACAAAACAACTTTTCAATCAATCTGGCCGCTTAAAACTAACGGTAAAGTGCGGAAATTCTTATTTCGATAAATAATAAAATCTGTTCGTTACAAAAAAATTCCCAAATCAAATGAAATAAAGTCTTGATAATAAAATCTTAAATAGTGCTGAAATTAATAAAAGATGGTTCAATAATCAATATCCACCAACCATCATACGCGCCTCCGGCTCTAGGATCTGAAAATTCTCAAATTATGAAAGGGGTGAGTATTTCATAGAAATACTCAGTAGGCTCAGCGCATATACTAGTCAACTTAGATAACAATATCACATATAAATATGCAATTAAGTTCTCAAAAAGGATAGAATCTCAGTTCTCAGATAAAGTCGTACATTCAAGATGCACGTTCTCATGCATTTAATATGCAAGTTCGCATGCTAGCAAATATTCTCATTCTTCATAAATAATCTCATGTATATCTCATACTTCTCATAATCGCAGTTTAATGCACATAATTACCATATAAGTTAACCAATAATGCGTACGTTTTTAATAAATAGTTTTCTAAAAGAAGAACCTACCTCCAATGAGCTTTTTCAAGTTTGAGCAGAAGTCTTGAAATTGATTAATTACACTCGCGCCTTGTCTACAAAAATTAATAGTTTAAGTTAGAAGTTTTTAAATTAAATAAAAGTATGAATTTTAAATGTGAATTTATAAAAGTTTTGGAGTAAAGTATAACTTTCCAAAACATTTGTTGCTAGAGTAGAGTGTTTCAAAAACTGAGGGATTACGATGGATGAAGCTCGAACGATCGGGACTGAAATGGAGTATTTTGAAAATCAAGGGATTAAAATTGACTGGACCTAAAGATTTTTGACCAACTCAGATTCTTTTAAAACTGAAAGGTCTGAACTCGACTAAAATACAAGATTTGGGACAAACTTTCACGGTGCTAAGATATAAGGACCAACTAAAGGCTTAGGTTTAGTCAGGGACTGACACAAACATAGTGAATACTAGAGGACCTGAGGTTAAACTTGGATTGATTTAACCCCAAGTCCCAACTCTCTGCCCCAATTCAACCGAGCAGAGACACGAGGGGGGGTGAGGGCAGGGTGGTGGCCGTGGTGATGGTGTACCGGAGCGGTGGCCGCGGAAGGGTTCGGTCAGAGGCACGAGGAGGCTTAAGGGGGTTCGATGTGTTTGGGCGAGGTTCGAGTGTGGTGTGAGGATTGGTGTTGGGTACAAGGGAGCCGAGTGGTTGATGGGTTTGTGACGCGGGGTAGTGGTCGAGGTTCGAGTCTCAGCCAAGAGGTTTGAAGCTCAAGGCTTGATGGGGCTCGACGGGTTAGGCCAGCAGCGCGGTGAGGGTCAAGAGGGGCTGCGGTTCATTGCCTGAAGGATTCGTTCGAGAAGGGGGGTGGCTTGAGCGACAAGAGGGAGTCGCGGCTCGGGTTCTATGGATTCGGCCAGAGGCGCGCCGAGAGGCAGTCGCGATTTGGTGGTGGATTGAGCGACGAGAGGCAGTCGCGGCCGAGGGAGTATGGTTCGTATCGAGTTTCGAGGGGCAGTGACTTAAACAGAGGGTGGAGGTTTGGTCGGCATTGGCTAAGCTTTGAGTGGCTCGGCGGTTCTTACGAAGAGGGCAGGGGTCGATTGGATGAAGGGCAGCGGTGGCTGCCGATTTGTGTGTGTGTGTGTGTATGTATGTATTGTATGTATACCTTTGGATGGAATTTGCAGAATGTATTTCTTCTAACGTGAATGTTTGAGTTGCTGGGTGTGTGTATTCTTGTGTATGTATGTAGGCGTATATGTAGTCACAAAAGGGAGATGAGTCCCTACGTGGGTGGAATTGAGAGTTTGGAAGGAAATCTGATAGGCTTTTCTTGTTGCAACAGGGCACTAAGTTGGGGATAAGGGAGTAGTCTAGTTGTGATTAGAGTTAAGCTAGAAATAGTTAGCCCAAGTCTAATGGAATTCAACGTACATTCAAAGTTTAGTTAGGGTTAAATTTTCTAGTCGCTACAGAACGTGGTCTGAAATGGGCTTTATGGCCAAGACTAAATTTGTTTAAACATTTGATTTGGGCTTAAATGGCCTTAGAAGAATTGGATCAAACATTTTCATGTAAATTGGACGGTAACAAATTTTGAAATTGGATTTGTATTTGCACAAACAAAATGAATCCGGACTAAAACTTTACTTGGACTAAGCTCATGTCAACAATTCTCGACTCGGTTGAGTAAATGAAATTTGATCTTCGCTTTTAGATTTTTATAAATCAATTTATTTGAAGCTAGACGAGCGCAAGACATTAATTACCTCCGTGACCAATACCAAACAATAACAACTAATAAACGGAAAGGTGGTAGCGACGCGACGCGACTTAACTTAGTAAACTTCGTAAGAACTTAAATTTTTCTTTGTAAAAATTTCTGGTCGCTACAAACGCTTAATTATAGTTCATAATTTTCTTTATTATTACTATTATTATTATATTGGTTTTAAATAGTAAAAAAAATTTATCTCGGCAATCCCCTTCATAAAATCAACAAAATTTGGTGTCACCCACTTGCTTAGTCTAAATTAATACGCAGATTATAATAAGGGTTTGGGGATACATTAATCATTCACAAAATAATAAAATAATTTATAACACTCCTCTTGAACGATTAATCTATACAACAATATTTGCCTTATTAAAAACATTGTTTGGAGAAAAACCCAACAGGAGAAAAAACTACCAAACTAAGAAAAAAAGAGTGCAAGTTATTATGAACAAATTTGAAGTGTCCAAGATGCTGCCTCATTAAAACCTTACCAGAAAAACCCAATGGGATGAAAACTGTTTGAAGGAAAAAGAGTATAGCTGCTCCCACTGAATTCATTCAATATCCTCTTGTATTGAATCATTTCGCCAAATCTTCAATCCTCTTCAAGACCTAACATCAAAAAACCCTGTGGAAAAAAATTCAAGGGAAAAAAATACATTATTCTTTGATAAGCTATTAAAGTTGTCCCATTAAAAACCACCCTAGAAAAAGCCAATGGGACAAAACCTTGGTCAAGGGAAAAATATAATGCTTATCTTCCTCATTTATATTGGCAATCTATGCAAAAACTTTTGGTTCTTTACATGCTTTAGGCATCTCAAATCCTTTAGGGATCCGATCTCCATATTTATGATATTTTTATATATTGTCAATTAAGCAGAACTTCATATTTCAACTGTACCATCACATATTTAATAATGCTTCCACATAAGTACCTATTGATATTTTATTGACATGATATATATTTTCAAATGACTATACTGTTGGTCTTGACATATGGCAATCTACTACATTGTACCTTTTTGTTTTGGCCAATATTCTATGTTATTAATTTTTTTGATGAAAAATAAATTCATTATCCTCGCAATTATTGAGCTCATTAGTATTTATTGTTAACAACTATTTCTTACTGATTCCATTTGATTCCCAGTGTAGACATAGCACTATAAAATATTTTTTATTTTACTAATTTCAGGTGCCTAAACTTTTTCAAGGGTTTTCTGATTAGTTATTGTTGGGTATTGACTCAAATTTACTGAAATACGATTGAAGAGAAAATAGAGTTCTTGGTGTGGAGCCAAGTTAAGGTGGCGTCTGTTTTCCCTAACAGTGATATTAGAGCTCATTGTTCAAACTCTGCGGCATTGACGACGACATGTGTGAACGTTAGAGAGCTACGGAAGGATCACCAAGGAGGAGCAATTGAGGCAATCAAGTCACATACAGATAGATTTATGGTGATCAAGTCACGTTGATTGAGTCTCGCCGAGGTGGAGTTGAATTGATCAAGTCAGATCTAGATGAAGCTGGTGGTCGAGCCATACTGAGTAGTATTGGTGATCGAGCTATCCAGATGTTGAGCTTGTAGTCATGCATGCAGAACAAGACTTCCGCTGATACTAGATATGTGGTTGTGAGGGATGTGCCATGGTGTAGAGAATTTGAGTCAAAGTGGAGATTTTGGGTATTGACTCAAATTTAGTGAAATACGGTTGAAGAGAAAATAGAGTTCTTGGTGCGAAGCCAAGTTAAGGTGGGGCTGTTTTCCCCAACAATCATGTCTACATATTCTTTTATAGTATTATGCCTCAATATAACCATCATATAAAATATTTGCTTCATATTCTATTTCCGGATATTTATTTTAGAATCGACCACATCATACTTTAGGCATGCCATTAATATCTCAAATTCTCTTATAGGAATTTATATCAATCTAAGTTGGAGCACTCAGCTTGGAATATACTATTGTTAACCATACAGAGAGTAATTTGAAATGCAAACTATTTTTCAAACTTCATGTTTGTGTTATATTATGTGAGGATTACAAACACGCATTTCATATATTTGTTACTAACTATCGATTCCTCCCCCTAATACTGAGAAGACTTAGCAAATAAATCAACAAATCATATCGTAACATATCTTTCAGAAATGAAAAACAAATGCTATGCAAAAGGGATTCAAGCCCGAATATGTATTCTCAGCATTCAAAAATACTCATTTCAATTATGTGGTAGCGCGATTATACATAAATCGCATTTACAACCTTTAGTAAATGGAGGCAATTATGACTGTAAGCCAACTATAAAGGGGGAATCATATAAATTTTATATTTGGCAAATTTATTGAGAATATCGCGACATGTGAAATGTCTATTTCACTCAACCACAAAAAATTATTCTCATTAAATAGTATAGCAAATAACTTGAGGCATTTACTAATTAAATTCGCTAAACTATAGGCAATGAAATATCCCAAATAACATATGAATAATTAATAAGCTGGGATATGACTCACTAACTAGTTTGAGAAAACAATCTCGCAAACTTCAGGTACAATATATAAGGCACATGTGACCTCTAGTGGATCCAAATGTTCATGTCATATATTCTAGAAGGTCTACACAAAGGGTGAATGGGCCTACAAAATTCACCCTAAAATTTATTCCAAAACATTTGGAACCCTGCTCCAAATTTAGGTAGTAAAGATTTTATAATCAGTTATCCTTGAGAACAAGTAATACAAAAGTTTTGAAGAATCTTCAAGCTCTTTAAACCATTCTCAATATTTTAATTATTAATTAAACTCGAATGGTCTGACCAGTTATACCGAATAAATACTCTTAAAATTGAACTTCTTGTTCAATACATAACAAGTAAATTTGTACCAATACTCTAGTACAAATTGAGATAATTAACATGAATTAACTCTTCTAAAGTTTTCAAATAATAATTGAACATCTGGTTCTATATATTTAATACAACCTATGAGATTTTATATGATTGTCCATAAATCTTTAACGTAACATCTTTAGGATTTGCACCAAAATCAATTCGGAAATATCACTATATTCATGATATAAGATTACTTGTGATATTTGTCAAGATTTGTACTGCGAGTACAATAAAATATTCTTTTACAAGATATATTCACGAAATCTTTTTGGGATTTCAAATATAAAATTTACGAATATCAAATCAGTTCAATTCGTAGAATCATTATGATTCTATATTTTTACAAAATACTCATAACAATATGTTTTTTCAAGAGCAATATATTACTATTTTAATTTATATTCATATAAATCTACTCTTCTAGAGTAAATCAATCTAGTAAAGCTATTACTTCTTCAGGAGCAATAGTTCATCTTTCTTTAAAATCATTTAAATTTTTAATAAAATGAGTCATTGGAATATTAGACGTAATATAATTTTTCACTTTGATGAAATGTAATATTCAATTAGAATATCAATGTATTGTGCATTTGTTCATAAAAACATAATAATGATCTTACATATTTTGCTCTTCGAGAGCATAAGTTATTCAACTAGAATATTATATTTTTAAGGTATTTCTTCAAGAAATCTAATAGATAACACAATCCATGACTCTTCTATAGCTTATCATATTATTCTAGAGTATGAGATATAATTATGAGTCTTCTTATAAAAATATTATTTTACATCATAACAATCTTGCCTACACTCTTTCCCTACACGACCTCTTCCGATCTCTTTTTTTTCTAGAAATCACAATAATAATAGGAACAAAATTATAATTATTCAAGATATACAGCAAAATCTAATATAATCATGTTCAAAATCATTACTCGAATTCTAAAAGCAGTAATTCTTAAGAAAATACAATCAATAATATTTTATTTTCTAATGTATTAGAGTTTTTAAGAGTAAATCTATTTTATCTATAACAATCTTTAGGATCATTGATAGATTTCAAAAATCATAATTTTTCAGGAAAATACAACAAATATAAATTGATAATTTACTAATAAATTAAACAATCATAATACATCAATTAAAATTAAAATATAATAATTTAGATAACTCAATAATTGATTATCCAAAATAAAGATCACCAATGATATGACAAGAGCATATGGATTTCCTTTAATAAACTCACTCATTTACCCTATCAATGTATGAGATAGGTGACAATGAAAAGAGACTCATCAAATAAAATTTTTATAGAATTCAAAGCCATGAAAATATCTATTATTCATAATTTACATAGACAAAACTCAACTACAGTTTAGATTTAAATGAAATATTTTAGATTTCATGAAAGATCTTTAAGAGTAACTCCCAAGATTTACTAGATATAATTTATACAAAATTGCTCTTCAGGAGTATAGTCAATCTAAATTGTTGCTACTTTCTCAAGTGGCAATGAATTCTAAAATTATATTTAAAATTTGCATAGATATTTGCTCTCCATGAGCAATACATTTCAAGCTAAATCATTTAAATATTAAAATTTAAATGATCCTTATTGGAGTAGTTCAATGATCCTTCTAGAATATTAAAATTTGTAACAATTTGTTCTTCCGGAACAAATAATATTATCTTAAAATACTAGTTTTAAGTGATTCTCCATGAATAATAAATAAATTGTTTCACTAAATTTAAATCATACAATGACGGGCTCTTCAAGAGCAATATCAACTTTTCATTATTAATTAGTAATCATTTAAAACATTATTACTTCCGGAAAAAATAACTAAATATTCTTTAGAAATATTGATTATAGATATTTTATATTGTTTTACAAGAATAAGTAATATTTAACTGAAATATAACAATATATTGTACCAATTTTAGAGTAACAACGTATTAGCTAAATCATAACAATTAATATATACAATAAATATGTATATCTAATGTAACTAATATGAATGATATATAATCTAATGGAACACAAATAATAACAATTATAATAATGATAAATAAAGTAAAAAGTATGATTCTTCGGGGATCAAATAATATATATTTTACCAGAATAAATATTGTTTTTTTTCCAAGAAATCACAATTAATAATAAATAAATCACATGATTTCGGGAGCAAACTATATTTTACCATAATTCATTTTTAACAAAAGATAAGTTATGATTCTTCGATAACACAACGAAACATTCTATATCAATAATATTCAAGAATATCCAAGAACGTCTATAAAGATAGAATTAATGTTTCTTTAGGAAATTATAATTACTTACTAAATAATTAATCATATTCTTCAGGATAACTATGTAAGCACAAGTGGAAGACCGTTTGTCAGGATTACCAGCCATATCACTATCAGAGAAGGCAGAAAAGGGTTGAACAGTTTGATTTCTGAAGGAGTAAGCCGTGATGAAGTGTGTGTTTAAGGTATCTTAACACATGTTTCACAGCAGTCCAGTGGGCAGTAGAAGGCTGACTCATGAACTGAGACAATTTGTTATGAGAAAAACAAATGTTAGGATGAGGCAGAGAGATATATTGAAGGGTACCTACTTGTCTATATTGAGTGGCATCACAAGAAAATGAACCATTATGAAGGTTGAGAGAGCTAGAATTAGACATTGGAGTAGAGATTGAATTGGACCAAGCATATTGGTGAGTGTGAGAAGAAGGGAGATATACTTTTGTTGTGAGTTCAAATGACCTCAACACCAAGAAAGTAATATGGAAGGCCTAAGTGCTTGACAGATAATTTAGAGGAGAGGGCAGCAATGAAATTGGAAAGAGCACTGGAGCTATTTCCAGTGACAAGAAGATCATCGACATAAACTAGAAAAAAGGTAGTAATGTTGGATTTGAAGTAGAGAAAAAGAGAGATCGCTGCTAGAGGTGGTAAACCCATATTGTAGGAGGAACATACGAAGTTCATTGTGCCACGCACGAGGGGCCTGTTTTAGACCATAAATGGGTTTACACAGGCGACAGACGTGCAGGGGAAATTGGGAGTTAGAAAAACCAAGAGGTCGAGCCATGTACACATCTTCATGTAGAGTGCCATGGAGAAAGGTATTGCTAACATCTAGTTGATGTACAGGCCAATTGAGGTTAAGAGCTAGAGTAAGAAAGATCCTAATAGTGATTGGTTTAACAACGGGGCAAAAAGTGTCATGAAAGCCAATGCTAGGCCCAGGACGCTGATGAAATCCCTTAGCTACAAGACAAGCCATGTAGCGAGAAATGGATCCATCAGGATGGCGTTTGACCCGGAACACCCATTTGTACCTGATGAGATTTACATTGGAAAGGGGTGGAACTGCTTCCTATGTATTGTTGGCTAGTACAGTATTAAACTCATCAGCCATAGCTTGTTGCCAGTGGAGAACCTTGATTGCCTGTGAAACACAAGTTGGCTCCATACTGTCAACAATGGGATATTTGGACACAATATTATGAAAAAATTTAGGTAAAATATGTTATTTTTAGCCCGAGTCATCATAGGATGTGTGTTCCAAAGAAGCGTAGGAAGCAGAGGAGGATTGAAGTTAGAGGGGCAGGGGAGGTAGCTGGTGAGAAACCACCAGTAGCAGCCACGGTATTGGGTGCTGTGGTTGATGATGGGGAAGCTACGGCAATCTCAACCGCGGCAGTGCTGGCGGAGCCAGCAGAGGCAGAAGGGGAAGAGCCACAACAGAAGAAGGAGCATTGGCAGGAGGGGCTACACAAAAATGTGATGACCATCCTATACAAAGATAGACTACACAGTATCCTATATGATGAATATCCTATACAAAGATAGACTACACAACAAAGGAAAAGATATTACAAGAATAAGGAAAATCTTTACAGTAATACATTGGATGATGGTAAATAGGTTATGGCGCTATCTTTGCAACATGCATAAATCGGTGCAAGTGACCACTCGTATATACCACCCTTGGCATGTGACGATAATTGATTACAAATTTCCTTAACAATTATAACGTATGGGGATGAGTCACTTCTGAATCTAAGATTACATCAAATAAAAAAAGTATCAATTGCGACACATGGATGTATAGTAGTATATCATATCGTTTCTAGGATGACAAGGAAGGATGAAAATTATGTAAATAGTAGTTGTGATATCTACATCCGTTACATGATTGACCGCGGCCACAATTATTTCAAGAAAGGTGTCAATCAAGAGAGAATTTATGATCTCCATCATATAGTAAACCAAAAGGGTAATTGCCAAAATGACATAAACAATTGGATGCTAAAAACTCATTGAAATTGAATATTAATTAGCAGTCCAAGGTATAGTAAATATTGCGATCTAATTGCATGAATCCCTTCTAATCAAAATTTGAGAATAGTGTGTAGCACATGCTGTCTCAATACATCAACATCTTTCTTAGAATTACAAATTTTGGAAAGAATCTTACCATTAAATTGACAGACCATTCCAAGAATATATTAGAAATATGTCTCCATTAAATTGGTAGATTATTTTATATATGAAATTAGAATCCATCTCACCATTAAATTGGATGAAGATCCCGATAAGATGATATGTAAACATTAAAATAAAAATAATAAATAAATCATCTCATATATCAAGAAGAAAATTCAATCCCTTAACACCTGACTTTTTGAAGGAAAATCATATTAATTATGATCTCATTCATGATTCATTGAAAAAAATGTAATTCAAAATAATTGAAGAACAGGCCGTGTTAATAACGTATCATGAATTAGAAAGAAAAATACAGAAAAATAGAGAGAAAATATATTGCAAACTCAAGAATTGTGTGCATTATTATGAGAACCAAAGACTCCTATTTCTAGATACAAATCTAGGGTTTGGAGGCACATCAGTCATTCACAATATAATTAAATAATTTATAACATAATTAAATATAATATAGTACCGCAGCTTAAAACTTATTTTTGATTTGAAAAATACTTTGTGCTTTCCTGACCACGTAATTGTCTTCAAAAGATTACATTACATCGAACATTTTGTACACCTCAACCATTTTTGTTATTAAATTGACCTCACATTTTCACTTCTTTTTTTTTTTTTTTTTTGTGGAAAGACACATTTTCATTTTTTTGTTACTATCCAATCATCAATTTGTTTTTAATTCACTTTAGATCCTGAGTAGCTAAGCTAGAAGTTGTTTCATACAGGGGATTTCCATAGAACTAGATTTGGTTCCAAAGTTTGGAACCAGATTTGGTCATGCGGCCGCATGGACAGATCCACGCAGCCGCATATAATGGCCTGTGCGGCTGCACCAGGCCGAGTGGGCCGTCTGGTGGTTTTGCACTTTCTAAGATGTGTGCCCGCACATACTTATTGTGCGGCCACGCCAGGCATGCGGCTCTACCAGACAGCCCATGCGGCCTGGTGCGGCAGCACAGGTCATTATATGCGGTCAAATGGATCTGTCCATGCGGCCGCATAACCAGATCTGGTTCCAAACTTTAGAACCAAATCTGGTTCTATAGAAATCCTAGTTTCATACATATGTTGACATGACATTATTATCAATTGTTAAGCATAAAAGAACATGTTAATTAGACATCATGTTATTCCTTTCTAACCATTGGAATATTGATAATTGGCAATATATATATATATATTTATATATATATATATATATAAGCAGAGTTTGTCTGGCTCAATTTGATTGTCGGGCACAATTTGAAATAATTTTCCCTCTCATTTTTTGACTTCTTTAAAAAAACCAACTTGCTGACGTTATTATTCTATAATTATACTTTTCCTTATTGTTATAATTTTTCTTTTAATTATTTAATTTAATATTTTTATTTTGAGACTCTATCTACGTATTAATTTAATATTTTCATTTTATAACTCTATCTACATATTACATTTTGGTTAGATATATCTCATATTTGTGTAATAGATTTCAATTTTATTCTATCTGTTTGTATAATTTCATAATTTTATGTTCTCCTACTGTATTGTATTTTACTTTTTCAGCACAATATATCTATGAAACGTACGAGTGTGAAGTATAGTAGTTTGTAAATATAAGTGTGTGAAACTAGTATAGATTATGCTATCGAGTTTTATTGCCTTTAAAAGAAATAAAAAATAAATATTAATGAAAAAATTTATTGGTTCAATTATTATACTTTTTCTTATTGTTATATTTTTCATTTTAATCATTTAATTTAATATTTTATTTTAGGACTCTATTTACATATTACATTTTGGTTAGATATATCTTACATTTATCTAATGGGTTTGAATTACATGAAAATAGGTAATCTATCAATCTTGATTTCAATATTACTTTTCTTTATTATTATATATATTTTTAATCATTTAATTTAATATTTTTATTGTGGGACTATATCTATATATTACATTTTAGTTAGATATATCTCATTTTTGCTTAATGGATTTCAATTTTACTTTGTTCGATTGTATAATTTCATCATTTTATATTCTTCTACTCCATTGTATTTTATTTTGTCTGCATAATATGTCTGTGAAACGCAAGAGTGTGAAGGATAGTATGTACGTGAAACGCACGAGGGTGAAACGAATATAAATTATGCTATCGGGTTTTATTGTTTTTAAAGGAAATAAAAAATAAGAATTAATAAAAAAATTATAGGCTCAATTATTATATTTTTCCTTTTAATTATTTAATTTAATATTTTTATTTTTTAGACTCTATCTATATATTGTATTTTAGTTAGATATATATCATATTTGCCTAATGGATCTGATTACATAAAAATAGATAAGATATCAATCTAGATTTCAATATTATCATTATA
>CAVNYN010259541.1:0-11546 GCA_963692815.1 Nyctanthes arbor-tristis
TTCCGATCTCTTAAACCCACAATGATGTGATTTCATTGTGGGTTTAAGTTTCTGGCACGGTCGGTTCATTAATACTCATGTTTGGTTTATTGGCTAAGCTAGGAAAAGTTTGCTTTACGTAACTTTTGGTCTACAATGACTGAAACATCTGGTTCTGCTTGCAAGAATTCTCTGTTCTCTCGTTTCTGAGTGATTTGTCATCGTTGACAGGAGAAAATGGCCGCTGCTAAGTTACTGGCATCTCTAATGGCGAGTGACGAAGAGATTGTGGAGGGTATCTCCAGTGGCCTAGTCGAAGCAAGAACGTTGCTTCAAAGTCTATCGCAATCCGATCCTTCTGTAGATGTAAGGCAAATGTGCCAGCAACTTCTTGCATGTTTATCTTCTGATTAACATTTTTCTTCCCAAAAAAAAAAAAAAAAAATTCATTTGTCGTCTCTTGCATGTAACTTAATTTGTTATTTTACCGTCTAAATGTATAAATTTTTGCATGTATGAAACGTGAAACATTAGTGTTTCGTCTTTGTTATTTAAGAGAACTATTTCTCAATTTGTGCGTGTCATCCTTGCTTGCATGACAAATCTTAAACGTATCGATCCGATGTTATTATATTGCTAAAGGGACAAAATGACACTTGAGACAGCGGGTTTGTGGTGGTATTTTATTTATTTGGTTTTGATTTGTGAGGTGGTACATGATAGAAACTTATCAATCAAGCAAAAACAAATGTGGCAATGGAGAGGGTTGGTTGGTTAGTTTATGAACGTGGGGACAACATCGTTTCATTAAATTATTGGGGAAAATTTGCACCTTTGACGTTGAAATTATCCGGTCAGGGCAAGTCAGAGCAAGTGGAAGGAGATCATTTTCTATATTTAGTGTCTGTTTGATTTAATTTGTGGTTGTTAATTTATAAGAAAAAATTATAAAGATGTGAAATGAGTGGTGTAGATTTAATAGAAGTTTGACATTTGTGGTTATAAATGAGTAGCTCTCAAATTAGTGATAGGTGATATTATAATGCGTTTTAATAAAGAGGATCAAACAGTGATTAAGCCCGATTGGACCATTAGCAATAGTATTTCTCTATAATCAAAGTAGAAAAGATTAGGCATAGAGATGTAGGGAGGGGGATCTTAATGGAAATCATCCAAATTTGTTCGAGTGACATTTTAATTTACATGAAGGTGTATGTTACAAAATTCTTGAGTTCCATTATTTGTAGGTAATCATTTAAACAATAATTTACAAATTAGGATATATTCACTGTGTTATCCTTAAATCACTTTTTCCCTAATCATACAATATATGAGGATAAGATTGTGAATTGACCCTCATTTTGTAAAAGATTGCTGGAATGATTATCTACAAATAGTAGGACTCGAGATTCAATTGCACTTTTCTAAAAAGTTTCTCAAGTCATAGTTTTTGTTTAACAACCGATTTGACTTCATTGAATGTCAGAGGTACTCTTAGTATAAGTACTTGTTTGAATGAGGTTGAATAATAGAAATTTATAAACTACATGCGAGTCTTATGGAATTTTTGGATATGTTAGATTTTAATCAAATTTATTTAGAATTAGAATTAGAATTAGTTTGCAAGTATGGGAAGTTGATCGAAATTTGAAGAGCTTGTTTGATGCTTATTATTTGACAAAATGTGAAGAAATTATAATGAGAAGGGATGTAGAATATGTATTAGAAATGTAAAAAAGTTTAAAATATGTGATTGTAATTAATTAGTTACCAAATTAGCGACATGTAAAATAATAAATTAGAAGAAAAATGAGAACCAAACAAGCTCTAAAGCTTATTTAACAAAGTTACAAATTTATTAATCAATTTTTTCTTTTAAAATAAATAGAATGAAATAATATATATATATATATATATATATATATAAAATAAGAGAAGTGTGGCTTTTCTCGTTATTTTTCTGGCTCTCTAAGGTTTCTGGCTCTATAAAGTTTCTAGCTCTATAAGATTTTTAGTGATATCATTTAATTCTTTTTTTGTATTTTTATTTTCATCTTTTTTTTTTTATATTGTTATACTAATTTTTTAAATAATATTCACTTTTTCCTTTATTAACCCATATCCGATCTTAATTCACTGTGGTTTCTTTAGGCAAATATTTTGAATTAAGGATCTGTCACTTATCAAATTGAACACGAAATTAATGGAGAGTTTTATTTTAAAAAAGCACATATTAATTTTTATGATTCGCAAACTCAAGCAGAGCACGTCTCTAAACTAATAAATTTCTAAAAATCTATAACATTAATTGTAAATTTCAATTTTTAATAATGTTTTAAGAAATTTTAATATGGTTATTGTAATGCAATAATCAATTGATTTTTTTAAAAATTATAGTACTTTAATTTGTGGATTCTATAATGGGTTAATTTCACAAATCGTCCCAAACCTTTATGTTAATAACCGGTTTCGTCCCCAACCTTTTTTAAGACACACCACAGCCCCCAACCTTTCAAAAATGCACACAAATCGTCCCTATTGCTACTGTTCTGCCAAATTTTTATAAAAAAGATGATTATACCCCTATAAACATTTTAAACTTTTTTTAAAAATGTTTAAAAATAATAAAAAACTAAAAAAACTCACCCCACCCACCCCACCCCACCCCACCCCACCCCACCCCACGTCTCCCTTGCCGCCGCCGAACCATTCCGGCGGCAAAAAAAGGGGGATTTTGCTGCCATTTCCGGCAGCAAAATTGGAGGGGGGATTCACCCCCCTATTTCTGCCGGAAATGGCAGCTAAATGGCTGGGAGTGTTTCCGGCAGAAATGGAGGAGGTTCACCCCCCATTTAGCTGCCATTTCCGACAGCATTTTGCTACCGGAAATGACAGCAAAATGAGGCCATTTCCGGTAGCAAAATGGGGGGATTGCTAGAAAAATGCTGCCGAAAATGACAGTCATTCAAGCAGAAATGGGGGATTCACCCCTCTTTTTTGGCGGCCGGAATGAACCATTCTAGCGGCAAGGGTGGGGTGGCGTGGGGTGGGGTGGGTTTTTTTAGTTTTTTATTATTTTTAAACATTTTAAAAAAAAGTTTAAAATATTTATAGTGGTATAATTGTCTTTTTATAAAATTTTGGCAGAATAATAGCAATAGAGACGATTTGTGTGCATTTTTAAAAGGTTAGGGGCTGTGGTGTGTCTTAAAAAAAGTTAGGGACGAAATCGGTTCTTAACCTTAAGGTTGGGGATGATTTGCGAAATTAACCTTTCTATAATTAAATTGAAACTTTTTGATAATTTAAGTCTTACGGTATTTACAGTTGGATTATTTATTTGAGAGATTAATCGAATATTGCGGTTGCACTGTAATAGTTGTTCAACAATTTTTATTAAACATTTTATTTTTATTGAATCACCTCAAGTAATTTTTTATTTATATATGTATAATTAACTGGTGCTATAATTCAAACAAGTGCTACGGCAGTTATGTTTCTCACATTTTAGACAGTAGGTCCTAGATTGAAACACACCCACCCCTCCCCTCCCCTCCCCAACCCAACCCAATCCAACCCAACCCAACCCAACTCTCTATACCCACTGTATAAAAAAATGAATTAATTGGTACAAAAAAGTGTTACTGATAAATAAATTCAAATATAATAGAATGATTATAAAAACTTATATTTCATAATATTAATATGAATTAACTGGCTGTATTAATAATTTATATTAAATTTTTGTATAAAAATTCATAGACATTTATTATTAGAGTAATTATAGGAAGAAATATTTATTTGATATGAATAACTGATATTAGTTCCCCTCCCGCCCCTTGTACGCACTGTATAAAAAGAAAAAAGAAATTAACTGGTGCAAAAAGTATTATCAACAAATAAATAAATCTAAATATGATAGAATAGTTATAAAAACTTATATCTCATAATGTTAATATATGACTCAACTAGCTATATTAATAATTTATTAAATTTTTATAAAAAAATTTATTGATATTTGTTATTAGAGTAATTCTAAGTAGACATGTTTATCTGATAAAAATAACTAATATTTGTTAGTTGGCAAACGTGAATAATTATTTATATGTAAGTGGTGAATTTGAAAGCCTACAGTTATCAAATACATGGTTGATAGCTAAATATGTCACTTTTTCATTCCAGTTAAATATATCTCCCTAAAATTATTATTATTATTACTTTTAGATCTCATACAACACATGGGGTGATAATTCTAGTAAAAATAAAAAGAAAAAGACTTTGATTAATAAAGAAAAAATAAAAATTGACTTCACTTGCAAGTAGAGTAGCATCTGGCATTTGGCAAACTTTTCAACCGACTTGCCAGTCAATCAAATCAAAAGTCTCCCCTCTACAAAAAAACTGGGGAAAAGCGATCTCCATTGTTAATCATTGGATACGGAAACACAGAAAAATGACGCCTCTATTCTTCGCCGTCATATCGGCGGCGGCGCCGCTGACTCTGTACCTGACGCCATTGAGGAACCTGAACCGGTTCGTCGAGACGGTGGAGCTTCTCCTCCGCCACACAATTTCATATACGCTCCGTTATTTTCCCCGCCTTCGCCGCGCCGTCAACCATTTCGTCTCCCCTCACCTCACCGTCTCTGGGAGGTAGATTGATTGTTATTATAGGCTATTAGTTTCTATGTTGCATTTATTTATTATGATTTTTGACGTAAAGAGGAAATATGCATTCTGGGATTTGACTCTCCAAGAAGGGTAAATCACTCATGCCTTTTTTGTTGGATGAGTTTGGATGCTCTGTACTGAATGTGAGACTGTGGTCACGATGAGACACTATTTTTTTTCCAGTAAATAATGCATTGGATTCGATTTCTTTAAATAATATCTTCTGTTACATATTAGTTACTGTTACGTTATGTTATTTTTGAAAACTTGATTGTACTTTGGATGCTGACTGGACAGTAATGTGTTCTTTGGTATAGTTATTGTTTTCATCTTTATGCTGATGAATTTGCTGTTGGATAAATGAGATTTGCAGCATTGTCCGAGTGATAGCCTCGTATATTTCAATTGTGTTTTCAGCTAGTTAGATTTGAGCACATGCACCGTTTTTACCAGTAGGATTTAGCAAGATATTGACCCTGACACTAATAGTTGAACTCATAAATCTTCTGAAGAGGTGAAGAACTTATGGGTTGATAATACATCTTCAACAACATTACCATAATCATCATCCCTTTGAATAATTCATATTGGCACTTGGCAGAATCGAATCTTGATTATTCTTTGCTGAAGGTAATGAATATGGTGATTATAAAGGGAAAGTAATAATATATATACAGGACTCAAATTTTTATATATCTGAACTGAAGTCCCCAAAGAAAATTTAGATCATACTCTATTCCATAGCGTCATGGGTGCCAAGAGATGCCCCCCCCCCCCTCACCTCTTTGCTTATTTTACAACCATGTTTTCTGTTATTTCACAATTCTGAGTACATTTCTGGATGCAGAGACCAGATTTATAATTTATCAGTTGATTTTTGCTTCAACAAATTCACTTGCTACTTTGTTTCTATTGGTTCTTTAGCAACGAGTTTGATAATATTTTACTGTTCTTCAGCTCAGGATTTGTCTTTCGGTATGCTCTTCCGATCTCAGCGGTGGTTCTTTATCGATGAATTTGAATATTTGATAACATTGTACTGTTCTTCAGCTCAAAAGTTGTGGTTCGGCATGGTTACCTGTTAAAATACAATGTGGTTACCTGTTCTTTTACTGATTTACTCCAAAGGATTAAACCTGGTACAATATCATCCTTGTACCAATCTTTTCCCATGTTTGCCACAGAATTGAATGTGTTCTATGTTTTACCGACTACTAGTTGTGCATATCTTTTTTCATTAGCCATTAGTTTTCTCAAACAATATTGTTTGGGATGCTGAACTGGTGGTTGGAGTTAAAAGTGTTGTCCAAACATGGGTCGATGATATCAACAGAATTTGATGTAGTGGACCAGTTGATGCTTGATGGTTAACAGATATTTTGCGGCGGTGTAAACACATACACATTTGTGCAGCCGGCTGGTTGGGATTCTTAATGCAGGTCCTTTTTCTCTTTGAATATAAACTTTGTTCTAAGATCTTAGCCTTCACCTTCAGGGATGCTTTGGTTTGGTGTGGACTGTGTAGTGTTTACACGTGTTGTTAGTCCCAAAGATACCTTTCAGAACGGGAGTTAAGATGAGTACACATTTGGACGCCCCAATGGGAAGTACATTATACAACATACAGTACTGAACAAAATCAAAGAAATAAAAAAACTGGACCATGCGTCTTCCAGAACTTAGAATCTTAAGTTTCATAAATTCATTGAGTGCCGCCAATGAAAGAAAGAAAATTATATAGATAAAATCATAGAAATAGAAATGTGGGTGGCTCTCCATGTTGTGTACTACAATAAAGGGGGGAAAATATATATATATATATATAGGGATATAATTTTACTTTCCATATGTAAAAATATATTTGTCTACTTGTACATATATGTACGCGTAGCATTACTCTTGTGATTAATTTTTGTTGGTCACATTGTAAAACATTTTTATCTTTTCTTAAGCCTTACACAATTTCCAACGTGTGAAGACGGAATAGTTTATCATCGACTCTAAGAGCATCTCTAATGCATATTCAAGGTCAAATGTCATGACTTAAAATTTAACATGAGTGAGATACACATAAAAAAATTAATGAGTCTTATATGTTTTTTATTTTCTTTTAATTACTTTTATCTCTTTTACCCCATTTTTTCTTCATTTTTTCTTCATCGTGTGAAGTACAATATCATATATCTACATTCTTCTTCACCATGTCAATTATTATTTTATTATTATTTTTGAATTTGTCTATATCTCTCTCTTTTTTTTTTTAAATTTCTCTCTATTTTTCTTCTCTTTTCTCTCTCTTTTTACTCAATTTCTCTCTTTTTTCTCTTTATCTCTCTCATGTTAAACTTTGAACAATGACATTTAACATTAACTATGAATTAGAAATGATAGAGGTTTTTTCCTTTAAAGATACCAATATTAAATAAATAAATAAATGGCTCTCCCCATTGTCGCAAATCATTCTCTCTCTCCTTCCAATTTTACGGTCATATCACCGCTTACGTTTTCTCCTACAACCACAAACAATAATCTTGAAACATATGTTTATTAGACAAATCACATAGTTGACTCATAAGAATTGTCTAATAATCTCACACGTGGGGAGATCATTTGTGAGTCCCAGTATCCTAATAGCTACTCTTCCGTTTACCCTTCATATCCCAAAACCCAATTCCTGGTTTACTAGCTAGTTGCATTTCTTCTGTTGGCAGAAACGTGCCTTGTAGGATAGTTACCGGAATATACGATAATTCTCAAGCCTCACTCAAGCCTTTTACCGTCGCTCAAGCCCTTTACCACCGCCGCCGGCACGCTAAGATCTCGTCTGAGCCCGACCCGAAGGAACAGAGGAGGTGAAGGAAATGGGCCCAGCCAGTTGACAAGCCAGGACCACGAGGAACGACCCAAGGGTTACCTTTTCAATCGAGCACCACCGCCGGCCGGACATTCTCGGAAGTGGGATGACTGGAAGCTTTCCATCACCAGTTTCCTCACCATTGTTATAGTCGGTGTGGGCCACAATGCCAAACCTGATTTTACCATCGAGCCATGGGCACTCCAAAAGGCGGAACGCCTCAACTTGGACTGAGCCCAATCTGATTACCCGTTTTCGCTCAACCAATTTTCCAAATTCTGTGTTCCGTCTCCAAAATCCCCTTTTTGGATCATGGTCATCTGTGTAGTTTCTGGTTCAAGAAATAAATGTAAATGGGGGTTAATTTCACGAATCCCTAGTTTTTAGGTTAGTGTTGGTTGAGTCTCAAACTTTTTTTCAACTCGACGGTCCTTAACTTTTTATTAATTCACACATATAATTTTTTAGTAGTTTTCATCAATTTCATTGTTAACTCTTCAAATAGATTATTATTATATTCTTTATTATTTTAAACTAAGAAACTATGAAGAGTCTCCCCGTGCTATCGAAAATGACAGTGAAAGCGCTGTGTCCTGTAGTTTGCTGCTCCCACTTCCCACAGCTTATGGGGAGACCCCCCCCCCCCCCAAGAGGCGACCAGAAATGAAATCCCACCGTTTCTAGCCGTCAAAAGGGAGGAGCCCTTCCATTTTTTCTTTTCTTTTTTTTTCTTATATTTTTAAAATTTTTATGTTTCATTTAAAATAATAAAGGACATAATGATAATTTATTTGAAGAGTTAACAGTGAAATTGATGGAAATGATAAAAAAATAATTATATTTACGAATTAATGAAATGTTGATATTAACATCAAAGGTTGAGGCGATATGTGAAATTAACCCACGTAAATAACAACTCTTTTTGTTCCAAAAAGATATTTCCATATTCCATTTTTATCTATCACAACTTGTATTCCCTTGCTCTTATTTAACTTTTTAATTTTCTAAAATATCCTTATTTACTATGTATGTTAATTAACAATAAAGAAAATTTATAGTAAAATACTAAATAAAATAAACGCTATATTAGAAAATATATTCTTAAATTGTACATTTTTAATAATATTAAATATATTTTTTTAATCCATATGAAAAATAAAATTAAAATGGAATATCTTTGTGGAACGGATGAAGTAATATTCTTTTTCTCGAATGAGATGATCTTTAGTAGGTAGAGCTTTTGGGATTTTATCTTTCTGATAAGTATTTGAAATTTGTATGATTTCCTCTATACATCAAAATTGTGTACATTACACTATTCAAAAGAGTAGGGAAATAATATAATCCAGACGTGTGATGTCATAAATGGCACATGCGCATATGTCAGGTGTGCGACATCAATCTCCAACAACCAATGTGACGTGCATAGAAACACACCACACATGCATCTAGTGCTATAGAGGTCTAGGATGATATCATTTTCCAAAAAGAGAACAACGAGCAAGATTCTGGCTTTATCTTTCTCATTCTCAACATTGTCGAGAGCCATCTAAACAACATAGAACACGGCGTTAAGGGTCGTGAAAAATAGAGACTTTGAACTAAGGAAATCCCGGGGGATTTCTTTGTTTTTGGGTTGGATGAATTTTCTTGAATTGGCGTTTACCGTTCTGCCATTGTATTTAAACTCAAGTGGGGAAATAGATGTTGTCCCAACCTTTGATTTTCAAGTCACCATTTTTGGCATTTACCTGATATCGTGGTAAAATCTAGTCTTAATATTATTTTGCCTAGACTTCAGATTTCACGGTAATTCTTAGGGGTGGGCACAATTTTCAAAAACCAACCCAAACCACAAAACCAACCGGCTATGGGTTGAGTTGGTTTGGTTTCCTAGTCTAATGGGTTGGTTTAGTTTTTAATTTACTAGTTTTAGTTAATTGTTGTGTTAGGTTGAGTTGGGGCGGGCTAAGTAAATCTATTTAGAACCAATTCATCCCGCATATTGTCTTGTGTTAAACTACATTTCTCTTCTCTTATTCTAAGGCTGCGTCCTTATACTACTGTCCATATTGCCTCCATCCATTTACAATGTCTTGCTAGACGAGAAAACTTTCCTTTATAATTATTTATTTTTATTTTTAATAAATGTTTTCCCACTGCCACACGTACAAATTGAATATTCATGAAAAACTCAATATTTACCAGATTCTTGAATGTGTTGCTGGGGGGGGGGGGGTGTGTCCCAATGACAGTAAAGGAAACAATTGATGATGACAAAAGATCGATGACTTTCATAGTCTTGAAAGGAGATCTTCTGCAATTGTACAAATGTTTCAAGTCCACACTTACTTCAAGTTTTTTGAAGAACTTTGAGTTCCGGTAAATATTGTTTTCAAACTCAAAGTTGTTCAAAGTTATAATTAAAATTAGAAAAAAAAAATAACACCAAATATAAATTTTCAAAAATGGAAGATCCAATCAAAATAATACATGATCCTAATTTACAAAATCTTACCTTAAATCAATCTCTCTATCCCTCCCTTCAATCTTTTCTCTCTACTTACGTATTATTATTATTATTATTATTATTATTATTATTATATTTTTCACTACGTGCATTGCACGGGCATAATAATAGAAATTAAAAAAAAAATTATGGCAGAACAGAAAGATGACGTCCCGATCATTTTACTAGTATACTACTAAATGTGGGATTTATATATTTAATTGAAGGAATAAAGTTTTATTCTTATTGTATTTCTAACTATTTATAATTAAAAGACAGATGGGATCAGTGTAAATTTTGAAAAAGAAAAAATAAGGAAGATGTGATAAAAAATAATTTAGAAAAAAATAAAAAAACATAATTTCACAGATGACGTTAGTAATGATATTATCAGAATCCTTATAAAGCCAGACCATTGGTAGGGAAAAAGTATACTAGGCAATCCTTATGAAGCCACACTATTGCCAGAAAAAAATATATCAGGCAAACTCCTCTTATTATTAATATATATAGCTTATTATTATTATTATTATTATTATTATTATTATTTTAACTTCTTCCATTGAAGTTCCTCACCAGTCTCTCATGTGTTGCTGGATCTCCCCACTGTCTCTGATTTGTAACATAATTGTACTCCCAGTTGAACAATAATGTTTGTCTTTGATCTATACGATCCATTAATTAGAAAAAGTTTTCCGGTTTTACATTATATTTCATATTGTTTTAAATATAATTGAAGATTAGTTTATTATTCTCTGAACTACCATTGTATAATCAACTCCATGACATTGCTTCTTAGAAAACATTGCTTGGTTGAATACCAAGATATGTGGACAAATCTAATTTATTGCATTGTTTGCCCGATATGGTGCTAAAAAGAAAAATGAAAAGGGGAAAAAAACAAAAAATTAAACAAAAAATGGAGAAAAGCCCCAAAAAATTTATGCAGAAGAAAACCCAACCCAAACCGTGCCAAGTGGTTTGGATTGAGTTGGCAAAGATATGGAACCAAACAGAAAATGGGTTGGGCTGGTTTTGTGCCCACCCCTAGTAATTTTATCTTCTTGTTAGTTTTTAAACAATCAAATGTTATCCTTTGAGATGTGATCAAACAGACTAACAAAGAATTTAAGAGCCTTTCAATGATGTGAAATTGATAATGTATGAGCTTTATCAGGTGTTCTGTTGATAAATGATCCATATCAACGACTCATTTAGTAAACGTATATTATCTTTAATTATACCGATTCCTTCTTAATGTGTCTGGACTTTATTATGCCACATTAATCTTCCAATCCATGAATTTGGTAGCAGAATTGGGTTTGGACACTAGAGGTTCAAAAATATCTAAAGTTGTCAAAAAATGGTTTTCTGATTCCCTGCCATTTTGGCAAAATATTATATCTAGACTCCAGAAGCCCTGCTTCCTTGCCTTAATGATTCTTCTGCTAGTATCCACATACTTTGAACTGATGGGAAGTTAATATGCATCAAGGCACACATAAATGTGGCTCGAGATCGACGTAATCAGGA
>CAVNYN010259543.1:0-37609 GCA_963692815.1 Nyctanthes arbor-tristis
GGGGTCCATTCACCCCCAATTTGCTGTGGCCGGCCGGCCCCCTAAACTCCGGCAGGGTGGGAATTGGGGTGGGTTGGTTTTTAATTTTTTTATTATTCTTAAACTTTTTTTAAAAAAAATATAAAAAGTTTTAAAGGGTATAGTGGTCTTTTTGTTAAAAATTTTGTAGAATTGTGTAAAAAGGAACGATTTGTGAGTATTTATCAAAGGTTAGAGGCTGTGATGTGTCCTAATAAAGGTTGGGGACAAAATCGAGACTTAGCTCAAAGGATGGGGACGATTTCTGAAATTAACCCTTTCAAATTAAGTTGATACAAAAACTTAAACAAAATTGATATATGGTATCATCTTGTTTTTTAGTACATCACATTACCTTTTCATTAATAATTATCACATATTCCACGTCTTCATTTTGTCAATTCATTTGTTCAAATAGAATTTTCCTTCCAAATTTAACATTCTGAAGGAAATATTTAACGGAACCCACCAATTGAAATTTAAAACTCAAAACCCACCCGCCCCCGCCTAAATTCGATCCCCAGTTCTTGCTTTTATCCCCACCTCGTCTGACGGACAAAAGACATGGAAGCGAAAATGCAGATCGGAGGGTCTCGGGTTCAGTTTAGCGAAAGTGAAGGGTAGGAATCTCGCAAGCGAAGGGTTGCTGGTTCTGCTCTAGGGTGCTTGGGTCGCTGGCCGAAATTTGGGTGTTGGAATCTGCAACGTCCCGAAATTGAAGGGTCAGAATCACACGAGATCGAAGGTTTGCTGGTTTAAAGGGTCGGGATCTGCTTGTTGTTGGTCGAAATTGACGGTCGGAATCTGTTAATCGAGGTGAGCAGATACATTTCGCAACTCTTCTTCTCTGCCTTCGCATATCTGGAAATTTGCTTAAAGCCTGCAGAAAAATTTTCCTTATTTTATCTCCTTCTTAATTATCATAATTAATTTATCTTATCATAAAAGTTTTTTTCTGGATATTTGTTTGTTCTTTATTAGATGAGCATTGTTTTTTTAGAAACAGAATTTTAGCGGTCTTGACATTCAGTGAAAGAGATTTCTTTGTCACCCAGATGAAAAAATGACATTTACTTTAAAGAATCATTCATTCCAATTTTCGTTTCGTAGTAGATACTTGACATCCGATGCAAGAGATTTGAAATTCATTTAAGATAAGTTTTTTGCTTCTTCAATTTCAAAAAAAAATTTTTTTTTTTACTTCTTCTCGCCATGATCTCTAGAAAAGCAGTCCTTCTCTAGAGTCTAAAGTGAGGGAGCTTTTAGAAAATTACTCCAACAAGTTCAAAAAGTTACTTTTGAAATCATCGTAAATGGACTCTTAATTAATCCACGTGGACATCGGCAACAAACTTGGGTCAATTATATTAATGAATAAGGATGAATAATGATGAATAATTAATGCACTGTGTGTACTGTGAGTCAAAGAAGAAGATGATACTGAAGTTCAAGCACCAGTGTGATTCTATAAGTTTGGATGGTCTGAGATCGAATCTATATTGGAAGTCACATGATAGACATCAAATTTGTTGAGGGGAAAAAAACAGACATCCTGATACATGGATTACTTTTTGATTGTTTACCAGCTTCACTTACTTGATGATTATTATAAATTTTTTTCTGAAACCTCTGAAGACTAATCCTGATTTTTTTAGTAAAAAACAAATATAGTTATAAATGCTCATGGATAGTACACAATTTACACAAGTGTATACATCGACAGAGTCTCTGTCATTGTAAAAAAAATTATTTTGGAACTAATCACAGTACACAATTACATTTAGGGTGGTGGCAACCCGGTAAAGAATGCTCATGGACAGTGGCAAACTTTTATACACAATTGTACCTTGTAAAATTGTTACAGCCTGAACTTCAATACAAAATTAAATTTCAGTTTATCTATTTATTGAGACCTATATCTTATGTCAAATTATTGTTATGAAACTATTTGAAGAACAAACTAATTTTCACTGTTGATTTCAAATAGACAAATCAATTGGGTTCTAGCAATTCAGGAAATTAACTGCTATGCTTTAAGGGTTTTGCTTTGATTTGCATTCCTTTAATAGTGTTAAAGGATTCTACTGCCACTTGTGCTTGTTTGGCTATAGCAAATAGAATTTCAAATTTTAATAATATACATACTCAATCTTCTATCGCAGGGATGTTCGTGTATAATGCAGTGACGCTGGGAACCAACTATGGAGTCTATCACAGCTGTTGATGGCCCGACTATGACTCGCTGTATTTCAATTACTGCTTAGTTGAGTGTAATGTAGCATATTATGTAAGGTGTGTTTGGTAATGTTATGTGTAATGTAATGTCATGTTATTATGTTTGCTAATGTAGTGTGTATCGTAGCCTATTACGTAAAGGTTTGCTTATGTTATGTGTAATGTGATGTTATGTCAAAGGAAATGACAATATTTAGATCATATTTAAGGTGTCAAAACGCCATGTCAAATTTATTCCTTCAAGCATTTATCTATACTTAGACAAATATTCGACTGATGTTATGTCTTCAAATGTAGTTTTAATGCAGAGGAAATAGAAAACCTATTAGAAAATGTGGCATAACGACATGTAGACATTTTGGCAGAGCCTAGCCTATATACATGACATGTAGAAATGTTAGCAAAGCTTCGCCCTAAACTAATTGAACGCATTTGAAATAACAACCAAGTCATAGTAACATAATGGGCATCTGTGCACGAAAAAGATAAGTCCGATCATCACACATTTTTCATTATCCTTTTTACATAAGCTACATTGCCGCGAAAGCTGTGCAATGGCCTTTTCCTTTGCAGACTTAATATGTGCCCGGATCCTCTCATTCACTTTGGCGTGGGATCTCTAACAACAACTTGATGCATGCTAATGACCTCTCTTGGCGGCGCCATGTCACAACCCTCCTCATCCATATCATTTATATGACGCTTGGTACTTTGTAAGATCCCCGAAATAAATCTAAAATGAAGAATAGAAGAAAACAAGAAATGTGTAGCTCTGGAATATATCTAAAAATTTCACAAACTCTAAGTCATGAATATAGCCAATAAACCATTGAAAATGAACACTTGAGGCCACCTTTTCTGATTTCTACATTAAATCCAAAATTTTGGACCTCATGAAGAAATTTCAGAAATGGAGAAAAAATTGATGTATGTGGAATAGAGAATAAAACATGAAATAATACAAAAAAAAAAAAAAAAAAACCTGACTAAAACATTTCCAAGATGCTTGTGTAAGAGCAAAAACCAGATCATTTCAAGCATCATTGAACTTCAAAAGTATATATACAATGATGATCATGTCCACGCCTGACCCATTTTGAGAAAATCCTATGGTTCAAAGGATAATAAAAACAACATAAAATCAACCGATCTTAGACGGTCTTTATTAACATCAGAAAGAAATAATTCAACAACCAAAACTCCTTTAGAGGGAAAGAATTAATATATCAAACAAAAACCTTTGCATGGATAGAGTCCCATATCAAACACAAAGTTATATATATTCGAAATAGAATATAGAACTGTAAATGGGGTAAATGTGACAGAGAGATATATGTAAAATGCCTTGTTTGGTTACCTGAAATTCGAAGAAAAGAAACTCTTAACCAACCCGCAAACGAACTCCTGAAAATCAAAATGATCATTCACTCTGCCAATATCTCTTTCAAACGGAAAAAACTTTGGAACCAAACACTAAAAAATCCACCAAATTACAGCACAGAAAGACAAAGAACATGGATCAATCACCTTTAAAGAACGAACATATCTTCACTCCCACGACAACTTCTCCTCTATATTCCACATCATTTTTCAAAGAAATCAAAATCACTGTAGAAGTTGGTTAGAAAAGGAACAGTATAACGCAAGATGAGAGATATTTCTTTTTTTTTTTTTTTCAAATCAAAGCAAATCTAAAACGCATCTCAAGTTTCCATTTCCACAAACATCAAATTCTCTATCCCATCATCTATCTCCCAAACTTAAAATATTTTTCTCCAAGTTTTGCTTTTTTCCACCCAAATAATAGCCAAAACCCCCCTGAGAACACATTCCAATATCCAGAAATGTAGGCACTATAATATAATTTCCATCTCATATACCAGAAATTTTCAGCCACTGACAAGTAATCTTGAGGAATCAATTCTTTTCAATTCCTAACACCAGTATGTAAAATTGAGTTACCTGAGTCCGTCGGAGGCTGCGACACTATCTTTTCGAAGGTGTCACCAACTGTCGGCGGCGGCGCAACTTCTGATGATCCAGCTAGCCCTTCTCTATCAATGGTTGGTCGTGAAGCTCGGAATTCTAGTTCGCGGGAATGGAAGGCGCTAATAGAAGTTGGGGCTGCTAAGGCTGCGGGTGATGTCGAAATCCGGGTGCAGTGGAAGTGGGTACGCCGGCGACGCTTCCGTTCTCTTAGGAAAAGCTTTTCCGTCGAGAATTACATGCCCAAAAGATCGCTGGTTTTTTGGGTGGGGGTAGGGCGGGGGTTCGCAGGAGGTGGGGATGGGAGTTTTTTCAAAATCACCTTAGTCAAACCTCACTTATGCACAATAGCCTTCTTAAGTCTTAAAAGGCCTCATATATATTAAAATATCAAAAATATCTTTAGTGTAATATCAAAATAACTTATTTATCAATAAAAAGAAAAAGTCACAAGCACCTTTATGATATATACAATTAGTGTAAGTATATACACGGGTTCCCTCTAAAATTGATCGTTCTACTTTCTTCCTTATTTCCAAAATCTGTGCATAATGTTTGATTACAAAATTTCTTCCTGCCACTAAAATAAGTAGTAGAATGACAAGTTAATAAACAATCTTCAATTATTTGGTAAGAATTCTCACATTGATATACACATTTTGTTTAGTTTACTGTATAAATTTTACAGTTATTCCACATTGGGTTTTTTGATTGTTATACTATTTGGATGAATTCCTATATCATTTTTACTATTGAAGGTACTGGAAATTGATAATAAGTAGCAGTATACATCAAAAAAATTTGAAGCGTATGCCTTTTTTTTTTTTGTCAAACGCCCAACGAGTCTATTAACATACTGCAGGTGGTCTGTTGACATACTCAGTGAAATTTTGTGGGAGAAGACGAAGGTTGACGTACTCAAAAGAGAATAAGATAATAGTAAGTTGCTCTTTAATGGTCACTTGACATGTTTTCATACAATTTCTACATGAAGTGATGTAATTTTTTGTTCAACTTTAGTTCCATTGCATCTCTTTACAGTCAACGACAATAACCATTAGAATAAGAAGAGAGATGAGTTATATTTCCATTTCAAATGTTGTTAACGACAATAAAAGACAACCAACTCATAAACAAAAGACACTTGTATAACAAAAGAAATGTCGATGAGCATCTATTGTTTCTTCGAAATCACTCAATGATGTTTCACCACGACGTACAATTCAGTCGATAGAATTCTAACAAAAGACAAGGTTCATACTGATACAACGATGATTTTCATATGTAACTCTTCCTTTAACTAAATTGAATAAGGCGAAATGGTGATCGACAGATACGAGTCTGTCAGTAAGTTTGTCGATAGACCTACAAACATACTGGTCTGTCTATAGGTCTATCGACAGACCGAATAACAGACCGGTTGGTTATCAAACCTCTTTGCGTGTTTTGTGACTTTAACATATTACGCATAATTATCATGTGAACTCTTCATTTTTTGTTCAACTTCAGTTCCATTGCAGCTTTTTATGTTGATCTATTAGAATAAGAAGAGAGTTTAGTTGTACTTCCTTTTTAGGAGACCGTAACAATAATAATACACAAGGCTCGTAATAATAGTACGATGAATCTTATATGTAACTATACCGTCAACTAATTGACTTGGGCTAAATGATCAACGGCAACAACTATTTTACTGAGAAGAAGAGAGATGAGTCATACATCCCTTTCAAGAGCTGTTAACAATAATATTAAAAGAAAACAAGCAATTCATGTAACATAAGACACTTGTATAACAAAAGAAACTTGAAGGATACAATATTTCTTCGTAGTTAATCGATTATGTTTCATCACAATGCTATTGAGTGGATATTTTATTTAACAAAAGACGATGTTCGTACCAATAAAAAAATAATTTTTATATATAACTCGTCCTTTAACTAAATTAAATAAGGCGAAACGATGGACGGAAGATTTGGGTCTGTCCGAAAGTCTGTCGACAAACCTGTAGACAGACCGGTCTGTCTATAGGTCTGTCAACAGACCTATTAACAGACCGGTCTATCCATAGGTCCGTTAACAAACCTAATAACAGACCGTCGATTATCAAACCTTTACACATAACGGTTTGTATTGATAAGTATTTGAGTGCAACATTTGATAGTAAAACGACATAAAAATGACAATTCCGATCTGTTTAGTGACTTTGACATGTTACGATGCATAATCTTCCTTTAACTACATTGAATTGGCCGAAATGTAACTCTTCATTTGCTGGCTATAACTTCCATTGAAGATTGTTTCTCTGTACCATAGTACTTGAGTGTAGCGTTTGTTAGTTTAACTTGAGTTAGAAGAGAGATTAATCGTACTTCTATATTAGGATACCGTAACAACAACAAAACACAAGGTTCATAATGATAAGAAGATGTCATATGTAACTCTTCCTTCAACTAAACTGGCAACAACTATTTGTACCGGAGAAGAAAGATGATTCATACGTCCATTTCACCATAACTCAACAACATTAAAAGTCAACCAATTCATAAACAAAAGACACTTGTATAACAAAAAAACTGATTATGTTTCATAAACAAAAGACACTTGTATAACACTTGCAGTTTCTTATTTCCTACAAAAAAAAAAAAAAACTAAGTGACTTTGACATATTACATACAATTTTCATATCAAACCATTAATTTTTTGTTCAACATGAGTTTCGTTGCACCTCTCTATATTCAACGAGAACAACTATTAGAATAAGAAGGGAAATGAGTCATAGTTCCATTTCAGAAGCTCTTAACAACGACAAAAGATAATCTATTTATAAATAAAAGACATTTGTATAATAAAAGAAACTGCAAGCATACCATTTTTCTTCGTAGTCACTCGATTATGTTTCATCACGATAGTTTATAATTCAGTGGATATTTTATCTAATAAAAGACAAGGATCGTAACAACAGGACAATAATTTCTATATGTAACTCTTCCTTTAGCTAAATTGAATTAGGTGAAATGATGAACAGAAAATATGAGTCTGTTAAAGGGTCTATTGACAGACTTACAAACAGATTGGTCTGTTTATGGGTCTATTAACAGACTGGTTAATAGACCAGTCAGTTATCAGTACGCACTGGTTTCTATTGATAAGTGTTTGAGTATAACATTTGATAGCAAAACAACTCCAGTGCAAAAGTTCATATTAAGTTGAACTCAGAAGTTGCAATTTATATGTTTCTCGGGACAATATGAGGTTGACTTACTCTAAACAAACTAAATGATAGTCAGATATATTCTTTACAATGACTTGACACGTTACACAATATTTTCACTTGAAACCTTCAACTGTTTATTTAACTTCTTCCATTGCATCTCTTTACATTTAACGACAACAACATAATATTAGAATATGAAGGGAGATGAATCATACTTCCATTTTAGGAGCTCATAACAACAATGGTAAGATTCATAACGATAGGACGATGATTCTTATATGTAACTCTTCCATCAACTAAATTGAACGAGCTAAATGTTCTGTTACGGAGTCTGTTGACAAACCTATAAATAGACCGGTCTATTTATAAGTCTGTTAATAGACCAGTTGGTAAACTGACTCGTAAAAAACCTACTAATAGACTTTCCCATTGAGAGGTATACATGGCATTTTGACATAGTCATTCTTGGACAAAATTTATCATGTAAAATCTATGTTAAGAATGCTACAAAACAAACTCAATAACCAAACTTCCATTGAATATTCTCTTTGTACCATATCTCAAATATGCAAGTTATACACACAAAAATCAGTAACTATGCCTACAGGTTAATTATAGCTATTCATTTACAATGAGCTGTAACAAAAAAACTAGTGGACAAAAAAAAAATTTTGATTTAACATGCTTGTTGTCAATTTAGCAGGGATTTTCCCCTACATGACAATTGATTTATGTTTTGATATTTTTTCCTTTGGGCTTACCTCATCAAGATGTTGTAGTATCTTTGAAGCCCCCTCAGTGGACTTAGAATGCACATGATTGTAACTTGTGCTTGGAATGCTATTGTCTTTGTTTTTCTGAATGTTAACTAAAAGCTTGTGCTTTGGTTCATCTACCAATGGAAGCTTTTGCTTCCCAACTGAAGTAGAAATTCTAGGAGAGAAAATATTAGGCTTTTGTCGGATTCTCTGCATGGATCTGCCAGTTCCAAGATCATCATCTAATATCGAACTCCTTCGCTTCAAGTTCTATTACACAAAGTGAAAGTAGAGAAGATTGAAGATAACTAAAAGGTAATAATTTAAACATTATAAAAGTTTGAGATAATAATAGTCGATAACATATAAACCGCTTGTTTAGACACATCATGCTCCATTAGAGATTGAAGTGTTCAAAGTGAAGGCATCCCACAATCATTATTGATGAATACACTAAAATTAAAGACTGAGGTTTTGAAAGTAGTGGTTAAAGCAACGTTAAAAAAATGCACCTAGCTTTACATAAATGGCGAGGTTAATATCGGAGAACTTCTTAGTCAAGAAGATTTTCTTTTAAGGACACACTCTCTCTAACGTTGTCATAATTATTTCCTAATGAAATAAACAAATTACAGTACCTAATACAAAATGTCAAGTAAAAGACAGCGATAACCACGTTATATTTAGCAACCTAATATAAGCAAAAAAAAAAAAAAATCCAATTGCACTTACTAAACTATTTTAAAAAATAAAATTTATTATATGTCTTCAACTCCTTTTCAAGCTACTCCATTAAATCTATTAGATTTTTTTTAAATTTGTATATTTGTATAAGTTTCCTTTTTTGTGAACTTTTACTTATTTGATTTCTTATAGCTTTTTCCTTGTAAAAGCACAATTAGTTCTCCCATGCATCGCATTGGTGCGGCATTAGTTCCTATTACTTTCAAAATACATTCAAAAACTGAGAATTATCCCATAAGTACCCATCTCTAGCTAATTCATAATCTAGAATTCTCATTTCCCAAATCAAAATTGAAAACAAGCAAAACGAAACACGTACACACCTTCAAAATATATGCAACCGAACTAAAATCCACTTGTGAAGTTTAACTTTCTCTAGACCAATTGCAAATGTAACAATTCCCGTCGTGTACAATTCATATTACTAAATAGTTCTCCAAATACCAATTTAATTTCTAGATCATAAGTGATAAAGGCACATAAATATATTTAAACTACCCAACTCACATATCTTCAAAAGAATTCAAAAAAAAAAAAGGATTCAAAAAAGCATAAAAGAAAGTGAATGTGAATTGTGAAGAACATAACCAATTAGCAATTAAGATAACAAACAGCTAGTTGATTGCCAAAACTCAATGCCAAAAGGGTTAAACAAGCACGCTATTGAGAAAAATGATGCATACATTAGAGCTAAACCATATATGGAATGACAAGAAACTCAATTGGAAACAAAACAGGGGAAAGGATAAAAATTCAATTCAATTCAGTCCAAACGTAACCAAATAATCAAAGTAGGTATGGGACCTTCTATTCTACATAAATTTGTGATAGATGAGGACTTTTATAATACTAAGTTTATGAGAAAATCCTCATTTACAGTAGTTCTCTTACGTCTGTTAGATAATGGAAATATGTGATGAATCGGATTCCCAATTAGGAGTTAAGATATTTTGGCATGTTTTGAAGTAAACATCACCCAGTAATATTTTCTCATAAATCCTAGAAGTTGTCTACTGTCTGTACCTTGATATGGCCATAGTTTGTTTCCAAGTGGAGATATTTCTTTTCCAATTAAGACTTGTGCGAGATTCTGTTTATCTATGGTTTTGTATAAAACTTTACACTTCATGTTTTCTCTATGTGTGTAAAATATGAGCCTTTGGTCAAGGTATAGTGAAACGCTGTCATAAATCTTGAAAAAAAAATCTGTGCAACAATAGCTATTGGCCGGTTTTATGTCTAGTTATATTATAAGTGGAGATTTGTGAGTTGCCATCTACATAGATCATTTACTTCTCTCATTGCTGGAACTCATCTAGAAATTTAATAAGCAGAAAGAAATTTTCGTTAAGTGTATCAAGCCATAAGTGAACATTATCGTCATCTCTAAACAAATCCAAATTCTCTTTCATCATGAACTTTCTCACTCAATCTGATGAGATTCACGATATGAATTTTGGTGATGTAGGAATCAGCTGTCCCTAACATTGGTTTTGAACACAATCCAAATCCTTGCATCACAATGGACATTCTAGATCAATAGATATTACAATTAGAGTGATCTACCTCAAATGAGATTCAACCCAAGATATAAAACAGAACAAGCATACGGGATTAGCAAATATCTATTTTAATCCAAAAATAAGGTACATTGACAAAGTAAAATGAATATTAAAAGCTTCTATATCTAGTGTGCATATTATAAAAAAAAAAAAAAAATCCATGGACAACCGCAGATAGTTTGATAAAGTAATTAATGCAATTTCTTTTATGGAAAAATTACAGAGGAGAAATCTCTGTAAAGATACAAACCTTTTCAAACGGAAAAATCCAACCAAGGACTAAAATTTACTTGTAGAAATTAAACTTAAATTAACAAAAATGCATTTCTAGACACCAAATGCATGGAATTAGACAAATGTGTTTAGATCAAACAAGAAGACAATAGAAAGCACAAAATGGAAGGGTAGATTTTCATGCTAGTAAGTCCCATAAAGAGAAGAACAATAGAAATCTCATAAACAACTTCGCTCAGCTAAAAATTAGATCAAAGAGCTTTTGAACAGATGAAATCTGTTAAAAAACTGTAAAAAAATCGAGACTTCACAGAATCCCAAATTCCTAAACCCATGAATCATTCAGCTAAAAAATGAAATATATGCAAATGGGCCTCTAAAACAAACTCAAGAAAAAAAAATTGAATCTTTGAATTTCTTGATAGGCAAAAACGAGAAGAAAAAATTAAAGAAACCAAAGGCCAGAAACTTACAAAAGAAAATTTGGGAATAGAAGCTGGAACTGGGGATCGAATTTGGGTAGGGCGTGGGTGGGTTTTGAGTTTTAAATTTCAATTGGTGAGCCTGGTCAAATATCTCTATCAGAATGTTAAATTTGGAATTTGGGGGGGGCGGGGCACGTTTCCTTGCCAGCTAGGCGCCACATCAGGACGTTCTCTCCCATGTTTGGAAGAACGTCCTTTTATTGGAAAAAGCTACTAGTATTCCTTGGGTCACACAATCAGCTACATAATTTGTTAAAATGACCAATATTCCCTTAATAATAGTTGAACTGAAACTATTTCCCCAAAGTTAGTCCGGGCTCCACCAAAAAATTCAAAAGCCCCAAAACTCCCATTTTGTGCACACCTTGTGTTTCTCCATTCTCTCTCTATGAAAATAACCCCTCTCCCAACCCTCTACTACTGAACCGTCTAGTGTCCGGAGCAGAAATCTGGTGAAATTCAAAAGCAACCCAACTGAAAACCCCAAAATTTGAGAGCCCACCGATCCCCAATTCAGGGAAATTGCAAACCTCTCCCAACCATTTTCTTCCCACTTGTCCCGCCCCTGCCAGAGCCATCGTCATTGCCGAAGCCAGGAGTGGACAAACCCCAAAATTCGAAAGCTCGCCAACCTCTAATTCAGAGATCATCGCGAATATCCCCCAACCATCTTTTTCCCACTTGTCTACTTATAGCTTTAGTTCTCTAGAAATCAGGATACTTTGCTGATCATTTCTAATTAGTATTTGTCAACTTAAAATTCCTAAATACACTGCCAAAACATCTTTCATCCAAAAACCAATTTTAGTATGTATACATCAATCCAAAAACAATATAAGAATTGAAAAAAGGAAAAAAAACATTTTAATGCCTTCTCTCTCTGATCTTTTGAGTGGACAAAAGGAAGATATAGAGCGAAGCAATGGCAGAAACGGAAAGAAGCAAAACAAACTCTCAAGGCATGGTGGTAGATAAGGTTGTCTCTTGATAAGCTTTGTGAAAAAAACCAATTTTGGGTATCAACAATATCATGAATATATATCATTGTTAGTGTAGTGTCTTCCCACATGTCGGAGCCGGGAGTGGACAAACTCCGACAAGAAGCAGCCCGGCCAAAAGACAAGGAAGCATCTTGTTTGAGAAGTGTTATTGATTGATGGCGAGAAATTGGTGGAATGTCGATGGCAACGGCAAGAAATGTAACTCTAAAGCCCGAAGCCGCCCCTTGCTCTGAAAAACTGCTCGAGAGGTAGAATGTCAGTGGAATTCACGTGGGTTTTCTATCTGAAATTTCAATCCCACCTATTAAGGGCAAATGATTCATTACAACGTGTTATGTAATTGATTTTGTAACTGAGCCGCTACTAGTAGCGGAACTCCCTTTACTTAGAAAAATGCGACTAGAAGTAAGCTGAGTCACTTTTGAGTAAATATTGTTCCATTATGCTTGCAAGATTTATTTATTTATTTATTATTATTGTTATTATTTTTTTGGTTAAGTTGAGAATTTAGAAGGTAGAAAATGTAAAATAAGCAGAGAACAACAGTTGGACGCTTCTTGTATTTTATTCAGAAGTGAATTTATAATTTCATGTGGAATGTTTGACATCTTATTATAATTCAAATTTATAAATTGTACTATTATCAAAATGATCACATGGCATCATCCCACTAGACATTTTTATTGGAAAGTAAAAAAATGTTTTTGATAATGAATTCCCACGACCGACCCTATAAAATTAGATCCATCAATTTATAATCGAAAATAGATACTGCGTTGAAATTGTCATTGGAAAATAAAACCTAAAGAAGGGATTAATTAATGCACCACATCATAATAATTATTCTAAAGGAGTAAAGGTTCTCATTTTTTATCTCATCTCGCTTTGCTGTAATTAATACTACCTCCAAAAAAGATGGTGAACTGGTGATATTCCCTTTTTGGTATAATTAAAAAAAATTCATTTAATAGTATTAAAAAAGTAAATTTGAACATTATTTCCATATTATTATACTAGTACCATTTTATTTATTAATCATTGTACTTTGATAATTCAATTTTATTGAAAACTATACACATTATATGAAGGCATATAAGAGAACTAATATTTTAATTATTTTAAAAAAAAAAAGGAAATTAGACCATATTTTGATACGGACTAAAAAGAAAAACTGAACCATCTTTTTTAAGATGTAGGTAGTAACTTTTTTCTTCAGTTATTATATTTGAACTTCCACTAATAGTAGATGCCTTTTTTAGTCATTTGAATCGATAATTTTTGTCTAAAAATTTTTACACCTGAATATACTTATGGTAACTTTAAATAATGTAAGTTATGATGGATAAGAAAGCATGTCTCTTCCAAAAAAAAAAAAAAGGATACTAAAGCATGAATTATGGTTTTAATTTTAAAACACGCTAACATATACTTAGATATAAATTATCATCAACCTACCAGGTAAGTTATTATTATTATTTTTTTTTGAAAAAATACCACGTAAGTTATTAATTATTAAAAATTAATTACAAAAAATGTGGCATAGAATTTGTTGGTGTAATTGAAACTAGTTAAATCACCAGTGCATTGCACGAGTAGAAAAACTTACTAAAATATATTATTAGGTAGTTAAATATAAATCTGTAATATTTTTATCCTGTAGAAAATATAAAAACACAAGTATATATTAATTGAATCAATAAGATCGATAGACTTAATAATTGTAAAGTTCACGATCGTTTAAAAGACAACATATATTCTTATATATAATCCTTCATACTACAATAATGGAAAAAAAAATCTGTTACCCACATCCTTTTAAAAAATCCTAATAAAATAACAAATTCAAAAAAAATATAAAATGCATTAAAAAATTCAAATAACATTAAACTTACCAATATACACAATAGAGATAGTAAATTAACGAATTATGGTAGATTAGAGTTTGTTTTAGAATTAACATTTCAGTTTTAGTATTTTAATTTATTAGTGAAAAAGATTAACAAATAAAACAAATAGGCAAAATAGTTAAGGTTTAATTGTTAAATCTAATGGTCACATGTTCATATATTCTCTAAGTTCTTTCACAAAAATTTTTGTTAAAATGAAAAGGAATAGTTACCGCAAAATTTACTAAATAAAAAAGATAAGAAAACCACAATACAAAAGATACTAAGTGTTAAATGGATTAATTAATATATATATTATTAATATAAACTAAATTTGAAGACTATTTCATGTAATTTAAAAATGGTGGTGCAAACATTTGTAGTATCAAAAACCTTCAACAAAGCAGAAGGGCTATTTTGGTCCATCAACATCCCTAGGGTTTTGGATGTACCCTAATAAAGCTTGCTTTCCTACAGTGCAAAAACGCTAAGAGTTAAATAGATTAATTAATATATTATTATTAATATAAACTAAAATTGAAGACTATTTCATGTAATTTAAAAATGGTGGTGCAAACATTTGTAGTATCAAAAACCTTCAACAAAGTAGAAGGGCTATTTTGGTCCATCAACATCCCTAGGGTTTTGGATGTACCCTAATAAAGCTTGCTTTCCTACAGTACAAAAGATACTAAGAGTTAAATGAATTAATTAATATATATTATTAATATAAACTAAAATTGAAGACTATTTCATGTAATTTAAAAATGGTGGTGCAAACATTTGTAGTTTCAAAAACCTTCAACAAAGCAGAAGGGCTATTTTGGTCCATCAACATCCCTAGGGTTTTGGATGTACCCAAATAAAGCTTGCAAAAGGTGTGGCTACCACATTTTTAACCTCCCAGCGGCTCCGGAATTCCGATTCCTTGTCTTCCTCTTCAGGTACTCGCTCACTTTGCATTTGCATTTCATTACATTGGCTTTGTATCATTAGTGGAGTGATATATTGTGAAGTTAAAGAAAATTTACTATATTTTAAGGATTTCTGACGGACAGGAGTGTTGTTGGTTTGAAGTAGATCGATAATAGATCCTTCGAAACTTGGGATTTGATGATGAGTTCTTGAATATATTCTGGGTGGGGGTTTACCTGGTAAATCGGTCGTTTGTGCGTTCATCTTTGAAGTCATAGATAATATTTTTAATTCTTGGAATTTGTTCAGTCCGATAATTGAAGGACATAAATCAGTCTGCTAATCGGGTTATTTGGGTTCAGGTGTTTAACCTTCGTTTGCTGTTAAACAATTCGCCAAGATGCAGAACGAGGAGGGACAAAACATGGATCTTTACATTCCCAGAAAGTGGTATGTATCTTTTCTGTGATGTCTCTTCTCTTTGATGCTATTATTAGGTGCCCTAATGCTGTATGCTTGCTGTTTCATATTTACACATACATTTTTTATCATTCTAGTTCAAATTTGAATTTGATCCAACAAATTACATCGGTCCCACTTTACTGCACAAATCTCCACTCATTTCAAGAAAAAATGAAACAAAATTTGTTCGCTAACTGGCACTTATTAAGTGATGATTTTTTAAAGTTGCATGACATGTGAGTATCTTTGTTGGTGGTGCAGTTCTGCCACAAACAGGCTGATCACATCTAAGGATCACGCATCTGTTCAGATCAACATTGGGCATTTGGATGAGCATGGCCGATACACTGGCCAATTCTCCACCTTTGCTCTCTGTGGATTTGTCCGAGCCCAGGTTCATCATCTTGCTTATCTTTCGCTTTTATGATTAATGGAATATTGAAACCTGTAGCAGCACCTTTCTTATGGTTTTTTCATTTTTCCTGTTTATCCTCAAGTTCTACTACCGATGTGCTTGAATAATTGTGATAACTAGTGCATATTGCATATGGAAAAATTTCCACAAAAATTACTGAACTTATTTTGTTCTAACACGCGATCAAGTTAGTTTCTCATAAGATTGAAAATAGTGAGAAGATATGAACTTGTAGTTGATGGAAAATGAAATTGTATTTAATGCTGTTGTCTTGTGGCCTATATATTCACTCTAGAAACCACCATGTTTTCACCCATAAGGCATGTAATCGTGAGGTCTAAGTTCTTGGGAATCACTGAAATGTTAAATGTCTGTGATTATGAACGTGTTGGATAAATAAGTAGAATGTGGCTTTTTATTCTATTAGTATTAGAGCTGTGTCAGCATGATTGCACGTCGCTCAAATGACCTCTGCGGATTGTGATGCTTAGCCTTTTCAACTCGTATGAGACTACACTTATTGACATGGTTGAATCTCCCTCTTTATGTGACACTGTAATGTCAAAATAATTGAAGGTCGCAGATTTTTTTTATTGTTTTTTAATGGAAAAACTCTGACATATTGTGAAACATTATGTGGTGGTGTTTAGACAATTTTCTAACTCCGGTGTTTTCTGGCTAATTTTTGCAAGTCATCAATGTCTAATTTGGAGTCTGAAATCAATTTTGCAGGGTGATGCGGATGGTGCTCTTGACAGGCTTTGGCAGAAAAAGAAAGTTGAAGTCCGGCAGCAGTAATGCTTTGTGGCTTCTGTTCTCTAGCAGTTAAATTTGTTTGCTTAGGCTTTCTTTTGGGACCTTTATAGTTTGTCCTTTCCTTTAATGAAATATTATGACTTAATGTACCAGAATCAAATTTTGATGTTCATGGAAAACGTCTTGGAGATTGTTTTGCACAATGTGCAGGTTGCAGAATCCATACCAATTTGAGTTTTTTGTTGTCTGCCTTGTGCCTCTATGGAAAATGCCTTTATGCTCTTGTGAATTTGAATGAATGGTCCGTGTCTGTCCTTGCTGGTGTGTAAATCACTGGGGAATTATAACTGGTACCCCAGATTCCTCGACTGAAGGAGATCATAGAGCAATATCATGTTTTTCTATGTTTTTCTGTTGAGACCTGAAGTTCTCTGTTGCATTTAATGACAGCATTGGTGTTAAGACTGCTACTTTTGTAACTCTAGGTTCGAGTGTGCTCACATAGAACTTGCAAACATTTTTGTCTCAGTTTTCTGGGCTGTTGGTTCCTTGTTTGTTACATTTTTTTTTCCCTTGGTTGCTCGTTGTAGTGTCACTTTAATTACGTGTATGCTTGTTATGTGTTATCCTGGCGTTGGCTGCATGTTCTGGTTGAAACAGGGTTTCTTTATCCATGGCAATGAGTTCAAATGTCTTGGTGCCCCGGCATTTGTATTTAATAGAAGCTGGAATTTGTGATTACCTCGTAACATCATTCGTGCCAAATCCTCCGAAAGATATTTCAATTTCACCTGTGTTTATTAATTTGACTACTCAATTACGTATTAAGAGTTTGTTTGATTATCATAAAAATGTGAAAATGTATGAAATATGTTATTGTAATTGAACAGTTATTAAATAATAAGTAAAATTATAATGAAAATCAAACAAGCTCTAAACGTTTTAAAATATTTTTACCCTGCCTGGCCCAGGGAGTACTTGGGAGTGGGCTCGCAGACATGGGGGCAGCATTCCCTGGGGCTGTTGGGTTGGCAAGCCTTACTGTAATTTTTTCTGGTGATTTTGCACAAATAGTGAGTACAATCTAAATAAAATAATATCACATGGTAGTAAACTGGGTGACAGATTAAGTAGTAATGTATATACGCAGTGTGAGTGAATGATGTAACAATGTGGTATATGGGTGTTGGATTTCTATGCAAATCAATCAAATGATTGCAAAAAAACATGAAGTGGTATTGACATTGTACCGAGCGTTGTGGCAACGTGTGATTGAGGTGTTAGTTAAGCCTTGCACGGAATCAAGATTTTTTAGGTTTTACCAAATGATCACGATTCACTACCATTTTTACAGCAGATGCATGCTCTGCTCGACAAGGCTAAGCAATCTCCAACAACTTAGGAAATGCAATATTGGGAATATATATTGGCAAAACAATAGCTGTCACGCATACTAAAGTAAATTCTATATTCTTGTCCGTGAGGTTGCAACTAGAGTTATTAGGGTTATCATCGGGAGGTAGATCATGTTTATCAAGGGGTACAATATTTTTTAGGTCAAACTTAGACATCAAAACTTTAACAAATGTTTCTTTCTTTCTTCTCGTTTTTTTTTTTTAATAATGTTATCCATCTCTCCAGTCTAACTGTCATTTCCTTATTGGTAGTTGAATAAATTGATGACCCCATGTATTTACACATCTTCACTCATCTTCTAATATAATGTTGCAAACTAGACTGGAGATCGGTCTCCAATTTAGATAAATAGTATTACTCTTTTTTTCCTAATAATTATATTGTTCAAGAGGTGATGTATATCTGTACATCCCACAAAGACATGAGGTGTGAGCATTTGCACATCTCTGATGCCATGGTCTTTGGCCATGGTCCATTTAAGAAAGATATAGTGACCAAACCCCTTTTATTAATTTTCATTTTTTTAATCACTTTTCTCTCACTTATACTTTTTTTTTTCATTTTTTCTTCATCACATATCAAGTCTAAAATCACACATTCATCTCCATCTTTTATACTATTATTTTTTATTTTTATCTTTCTCTCCTTTTTTTCACTTTTATCTCTCGTTTTTCTATACACTTCTTTTCATTCACCTTCAATTAGAAAAATCATCTTCTTTCTATATTTCTCCTCTAAACAACCCCTGACCCTATCCGTGCATCGGATATGCTCTAATACATGTGGTCAAGGTCATGGTCCATTGTGGTGTGAGAAAGGAACAAAACAATCGGATGGTCACATATTTTATCTATTTTTTATTATATTTTTCTTTTAATAACTTTCCTCTCATTTATCCTATTTTTTCTTTATCCTGTCACGTATAAAGTCCAAAATCATACTTTCATCTTCATATTTTCTACTACTATTTTATCATTATTTTTAAATTTATCTCCATCTCTTTCTCTTATTTTTTACTTTTTCTGCTCTTTTTTTCTTATACCTCTTCCCATTTATTTTCAATTCAAATATTAAAGGAAAGTCATTTTATTATTAAAAACTAGTTCGATACCTTTTGATTCTCAGGAAAGGGAATACGCTCACTTAAAACACAGTTGTCTTCTTTGGAGCGTCAAATAGCGATATTTGTACTACCATCCACACCATTTTACCCTTTGACCAGGTCAACTTTCTTGACAGATATTCTTTCAACAGAATCAAGTGTTTTTGGTTCTTCAAAATTTTTTTTACTCCAGAAGAATGGGACAAGAAATTAAGGCCTCCAAAACCAAAACGAGATATGTACCACCCAACCTGTTTCACTTACTCAATCTGCATCTCCAACTTCTGAGCCAAAACTGTCTACAACTTAGTCTTTACCTACTACAATAGAAACACCTAAACCCTCAAAAGTGATGGCCAAAAATCTCACCTAAGACTTTTTGCAACAAGCTATCCAACAAAAACCTCTCTCGTTTCCTATTATCAAGGAAACTTTATCCGCTGATGAATCCTTTGAACATTCCACTGATAATCTCTCTGATGAAGATTATCCTCCTTTCTTTATGGCGGAAACATCTGGCATATCTAGCCAAGAGCAGCCAACGGAAGCCTATGAACGTATTGTTGAAGATATTGATAAAAGTAAAGAGAGTCCTAATACTGGGACTTTTCAGCCTGTTTATCTTTCAACAGCAAATTCTTCAACAAAGTTCACTTTTGATGATATTTCTCATTCGGTATGGAAAAATCGATTCTATGAAATGTTGGCATGGGCTTATTCTAAATTATTAAAGCCAAACATGACACAGGCTGTAGTCATACAAGCTTGTGCAACCCGGTTAACTGGCTTCCTTAGAGATTGGTACATCAACCTTGGTGAATATAGACAAAGGCAATTATTGCAGTTGCCCTTTCTTTCAAGTATTACATTTTGCATTTTGTAGAAAAACAGATCACTTCAAAGATATTGCTCGAGAAGAGTTTTTCAAGCTTAAATGCTGTTCTTACAAGCCAAAGGATCTGGAAAAATATTTCAGAAATGCTGTCCAAAGATATTATGTTATTGGAGGAATGAATGATGGTAATGTGAAGCAAGCGGATTTGACTTTTACTCCTGATTCTCTTAGACAAGAAACTCTTTGTGCCCTTGAACTTCAACGACAGGCTACAACAAATATCTTTTGGTGAATTACAAGGATAGATAATGAAAACATTGAAGAAGTTGTGTATTCAGACGGAATTTCTCAAAGATATCAGCGCAACGGGTACTAAGCTAAAGAATGCTTACACAAATCCAACCTTGCAGATCAAGTGCAAACATGCCACGAAGGATTGTGACTATTCCTCAAAAAAGAAATTCCACAATAGAAGATTCAAATCCAAGCTATAGAGGTTTGATAAACCTTTCTTCAAGAAGAAAAGAAAAAAGTTTTATAAGAGAAAATTTTCAAAGAAGAAAGGAAATCGGTGCTTTATCTATGGCAAAAGGGGTCACTTTGCAAAAAATTGTCCCAGCAAAAAGAAAGATAAAATCCTTCAACAAATCTTTGTTGCTACCAAAATTGACCCTGATGATCAAGAAGATCTTGAATCTCTTTTCTCTGAACAAGATGAGCAGTCGCCAGGAACAATTTTTGCCATTGATTATGAAGATGATTCTTCATATTACTCAGATAAAAATTTGGATAGCATCTCAGAGTGCTATAGAATTCAAGTTGTTAACCTTTCTTTTCTTTTATCTATTATGATGATTAAAATGCAGCTTGTTCCAGGAAGATATGAGAAGCCAATCACCCTGATTAGATTGTTTGATATGGGAACGGCTAGTTCTATTCTCAATCCAGCCATTCTCCCACCAGATATGTGGAAATCACACCAAGAACTTTTCCAATCTGTAAATGGTTATTTTATTTCTAATCTCATCAGCAAGCATGTAAAGCTTCAAGTCCTTCCAGAATTAAGCCTTTATCACAAGTTCATTGGAACTTCTTCTCCAGGAAAAGATATCGTGATTGGGTTTGGTCTCATTCGAAAACTTTGGCAAAAACGAGTTATTCTTCTACCTGACAATTTAAGGTTCAAGTCCTATTATGTGCCATACGTCCAACCAGAAGTTCATTTCTCTATATTACCTTACCAAAATATCACTGAAACCCTTTCTCAAGATTGTTGTGCAGAATTTCACACAAATTTCCTTACTAAATGCACTAATCCTTTCTGGAAAAACCCAAATTTCTTCATTTCTCTCCCTTTCAAGAAAAATAAAGACATTAATCCTACAAAAGCTAGTCATAATGGAATGAATCCAGAAAACCTTCAGCTTGCCACAAAAGAACTTGCCTACTTACAACAGGAAGGACTCATTGAACCTACAACTTCTCCATGGATATGTCAAGCCTTTTATGTCAATAAGATGAGTGAACAGATCAAAGAAAAACTCCGGCTAGTCATTGACTATAAACCTTTAAATGCCTTAATTATGGATGAATAGTTTCCTCTACCAGACATAAAGACTATGTTTTCCAATTTATCCAGAGCCTAAATCTTCTCAAAGTTTGATCTTAAGGCATGATTCTGGCAATTGGGCATTGTCCTAAAAGAGAGATATAAGGCAGCTTTCGGCATTCTAAATCACCATTACCAATAGACTGTTATGCCTTTTGGTCTTAAAACGACACTCTCTCTGTTTCAAAAGGGTACGACAAGGATCTTTGATCCTCTTCTCTCAACTGCTTCAGTCTATATTGATGATATTCTTCTCTTATCAGAAGATGAAATATCCCATGAGCAGTTATTATCCCAGTTCACTAATATTGTCAAAGATTATGGCATCATGCTTTCTCAAAAGAAGATGGTGATTGGGGTAAATGAATTTGATTTTCTTGGAATACATATTAAAGATGATCAAAATTCTCGACAACCTCATGTTGGCCAAGAACTTCTCAAATTCTTAGATGAAAAACTTTCCAAAACTGAAGTCCAACAATTTCTCCGTATTGCTGGAAGAAAAAGGTGAAAAGTGTAGAATTTGTGGTTACAAAAGTGGATCATTTTCCAACGCAGAAAAACATTATCACTCAACTTTCAAAGAGATCCTTGCTATCAAAAGAAGAATTGAAAAGTTTCAGTTTCATCTCACTGGACATAAGTTTCTTATTGAAATGGATATGTCTTATTTTCCAAGGATGCTTGATTTTAAAAAGAAGTAGATCCCGAACTCTCAATTACTCAGATAGGCAGAATGGTTTCCCAAGTTCACTTTTGAAGTTAAACACATCAAAGGAAAATACGATCTTCTTCCAGATTTACTCTCCAGACTAAAGATTTTGTCTTCCCAGAATGTTCAAATTCTTGTCATTTACATGATGCAGCCCACTAACTTCGTCACTGCTTCTCCTTCAGACCTTCAGCAGCTGAGGCAAGTTAAAACCATAAAGGCCAGAGTGAAGGAATATTTGTTCATATATTAGTCCATTCTAATACAAGAGCACGGAATTAATGTTCTTAGTAGATTAGGCTTTCACCCAGATTATCCTTTTTTGACATTATTCCGATTCAATCAGTTCAGGGACAACATTTTTCGTGAAATTTCAAAAAATTTCATATTCTGCAAGGAGTTACTATGTTTCTTATGGTATCTCCTAGAGCTATTGGAATGAGTTTCCCTACTTTTAAGATGGTTAGCTTTCTCAGATATCTCAAAATCTATTCCAATGTCTATACCACATCAAAGTATTATGCTAAAACCTTCTTTGAGTGGTTTTATCCCCTTGATCACTGGCTCAAGATGTTTGATACTTATTGTCTCAAGCACAAAGACCTCAAAACTTCTGTTGAAAATCTGCATGTCATTCTCATCTTTCAAAGACAAGGTTATTTCACATAATTGAATGCTTATTACCATTTTTCTCACCTCAAAGAATATTCCCTCTTTCCATTCGACCTCCACAAGGATTGGGAAGCATGCCCAAAAGAGTTCAGAGAATTCCAAAGAAAAATGGCAGAGATTAACCAAACTATCCGCCTAAAATATGACCCGAGATTGAAGATGATGCTCTATGGGAATTTTTACCAAGTGAATATCGTACACGAATTCAATGGGATATTAACATTCACAGGAGCAAATTTGACAAAGCTTCAAGAATAACTAAAACAAGAAATCTTTGCTGGGAATAAAAAATTCCTACTGATCTTGATGAAGATGTTCCTTGGAATCAGCTGAGCTTAGGCAAACCATCTCAAAGCCTAGGTGTCACAAGCAAATATCAACAATGGACCACAAAAGGAAAAGAAGCTAGAAAGAAACTCTCTCTACAACCTTTCTTATCCTTCTAAAAAGAAGATAGACCCAGCTCTTCCAAGCCTAGTTAAGATAAGTCACCAGATTGGACCAGCAGTATTTTTCAAGACTCTCAAGATCTAAATGAAAATGATCCTGACCTCTTGGAAAAATTAGAAAACAAAATTTGAGAAGAGCACTTGAAACAAGAGAACCAGCCATGGTGGAAGTTCTTTAGATACCCTTCAGATCCAAATGATCTAGATATCCCTGGCCTAGAAGCTAACCTTGGGGCCCCGTAATCACAAAATCTTATCCGCAGAAAATCTAAGCATATGTCATGAATCTACTTTATTATCTTTATGTAAAGTAGTCCACGTGCTTTATGAGTCATACTGTGAGTCATATTGATTGTCGGCTATGATGTTTTGGCCATTTGATTACTATGTCAAATTTACTCCTCTTCAATAGGATGATGAACCCACAGTTCCAACAGGGTAGGATGAAGATGATGATGATCATGAGCTATATCACAAAAAGTAGGACTGGTCAAGTCTACCATCGTCTATGGTTCCTCAGACGGTTCATATGTTACATCCACCTCCTCAAGATGAGTTCTCCCTTTTATAGTCTTTTGAAAAGAATTAATATTTACACTCTTGGAAGGTACCAAACCCAACCTCTCGCAGATGAGATGGATCTTTGGAACAACTTTCTCCTACTGAAGCAGTATTGAATTGGCAGTCAGAAAATGCTCTGAGCCAAAATAGTTTATTAAAGAGGATTGATCAAAGTCAACAGAGGATTAAAGTCATTCTTCAACAATAAACTCAAACTATACTCACCCCCATACAAGCCTGCAGACAAAAGATCCAACAACTTCACAATGAAATCATGACCTTGTTTAAGAACAGATTACCTTTTGATTCTCAAGAAAGGGAAATACACTCACTTAAAACACAGTTGTCTACTTTGGAGCATTAAACAACAATGTCTATACCACTATGCACACCATTTTACCCTTTGACCAGGTCAACTTTCTTGACGGATATTCTTCCAACAAAATCATATGTTTTTGGTTCTTCAAAGTCTTTTTTTTTTGACTCCCGGAAGAATAGGAAAGGAAAGTAAGGCCTCCAAAACCAAAACCCAGATATGTACCATAATCCACCCAACCTATTCCACCTACTCAATCTGCATTTCCAAATTCTAAGCTAGAACCATCTACAACTTAACCTTTACCTACTACAACAGAAACACCTAAAGCCTCACAAATAATGGCCAAAAATCCCAACTCGGATTTTTTGCAATATGCTATCCAACAGAAACCTCTCTCGTTTCCTATTAACAAGGAAACTTTCTCCTCTGATGAATCCTTTGAACGTTCCACTGATAATCTCTCTGATAAAGATTGTCCTCCTCTCTTTATGGCGTAAACATCTGGCATATTTGGCCAAGAGCGGGAGCCTCTGAACCTATTGTTGAAGATATTAATAAAAGTAAAGAGAGACCTAATACTGAGACTTTTCAGCCAGCTTATCCTTCAACCAGTGTTCTAAAAAGCGCGCCGGACAAAACGCCTTGCTTTGGCAAAAAGCGTGAAAAAAAGGGGTCAACTCTAAGCGTTGACCAACTAAGCGAGATTAAGCGGGCTTGGGATTGGAAAAATTTATCGAGGCGTGGAAAAAGCGTACCTAGGCATGAATTAAGCTACATTTTAAAAAAAATTTTCCTTTTTTTCTCTTTTATTTTTATTTTTATTTTTACTGTTTGAGATTTAATTAAAATTAATATCAAATTGGAAGGTTAATATTAATCTCTAAAATATCCCTAAAGTTTAATTTACCATATAAGAAATAAAAGAATAAAGGAGAAGCCAAATATTGAAAAAGAAAAGTAAATAATGACTTATGTGAGAAAAATGCAAACACTCTACTATGAAATCGAAGTAAAAGTTATTTATTAAATAGATATATTTACAATTTATGTCTTTGTAAATAATTGATATACATTAGTTTCAATTAACTACTAGTTTTATATTGATTCTAAAAATAAAAAATAAAAAAAATGAAAAATACTTTTTAACGCTTAGACACCATTTATGCACACTTAAGCTTACAATGCTTGAAGCTTCAAGTCGACGATTTTCCACGCCTTACGCTTTTTAGAACACTGCTTTCAACAGCAAATTCTTCAACAAAGTTTACTTTTGATGATATTCCTCCTTCGACATGGAAAAACTGATTATATGAAATGTTGGCATGGGCTTACTCTGAATTATTAAAGCCAAACATGACACAGGCATGTAAATACCTCATAGAGCTCACTGGAACCTAACAACCCATAAGATATTAAGGAAGAAGAAGAGGGGTTTAGAAAGACATGGATAGAGAAAAAAAGGTATATTGTATTACTAAGTGAACTCTGGGAACACTTCTTGCCTTTCAAGGTTACAAACACACTCCTTATATGGGCAAAGGAGTGGGAGTACAAAAAAAGAAGGTGATGTCACTGCGTGCGTCACGGACTCAATAATTTTACAAGGTAGCTAACATATGGCCTACATACTTTTACACGTGGTAAGGAAATACATAAATGGCCAAAACATCATGGCCGACAAACAACATGACTCACAGTATGACTCATAAAGCACGTGGAATACTTTACATAAGGATAATAAAATAGAGTCATGACATATGCTTAGATTTTCTGCGGATAAGATTTTGTGATTACGGGGTCCCAAGATTTGCTTTTAGGCCAGGGACATCTGGATCATCTGGATCTGAAGGGTATCCAAAGCGCTTCCACTATGGCTGGTTCTTTTTTTTCAAGTGCTCTTCCCAAATTTTATTTTGTAATTTTTTCAAGAAGTCAGGATCATTATCATTTGGATTTTGAGAGCCTTGAAAAATACTGTTGGTCCAATCTGGTGACTTATCTAGACTAGGCTTAGAAGAGCTAGGTCTATCTTCTTTTGAGAAGGATGAGAAGGGCTGCGGAAAGAGTTTCTTTCTAGCTTATTTTCCTTCTGTGGTCCACTGTGGATATTTTCTTGTGACACATATGCTTTGAGATAGTCTGCCTAAGCTCAACTGATTCCAAGGAACATCTTCATCAAGATCAGTAGGAATTTCTGATTCCTAGCAATGATTTCTTGTTTTAGTTATTCCTGAAGTTTTGTCAAATTTGCTCCTGTGAATGTCAATATCATGTTGAATTAGTGTGCGATATTTACTTGGTAAAAATTCCCATAGAGCATCATCTTCAATCTCGGGTCATATTTCAGGCGGGATAGTTTGGTTAATTTCTGTCATTTTTCTTTGGAATTCTCTGAACTCTTTTGGGCATGCTTCCCAATCCTTTTGGAGGTCGAATGGAAAGAAGGAATATTCTTTGACGTGAGAGAAATGGTAATAAGCATTCAATTCTGTGAAGTAACCCTGTCTTTGAAAGATGAGAATGACATGCAGATTTTCCACAGAAATTCTGAGGTCTTTGTGCTTGAGATAATAAGCTTCAAACTTCTTGAGCCAGTGATCAAGGGGACAAAACAATTCAAAGAAGGTTTTAGCATAATACTTTGACGTAGTGAAGACATTGGAACAGATTTTGAAATATCTGAGAAAGTTAACCATATTAAAACAGGGAAACTAATTCCAATCTGGTGTAGCTCTAGGAGATACCATAACAAAAATAATAACTCCTTGCAGAATATGAAATTTTCTAAAATTTCATGAAAAATCTTGTCCATGAACTGATTGAATTAGAATAATGTAAAAAAAGAATAATCTGGGTGAAAACCTAATCCACTAAGAACATTAATTATGTACTCTTGTATTAGAATGGAATGATATTTGAACAAATATTCCTTCGCTCTGGCCTTTATGGTTTTAACTTACATCAGCTGCTAAAGGTCTGGAGGAGAAGCAGTGACGAAGTTAGTGGGCTGCATTATGTAAATGATAGGAATTTGAACAGTCTGAGAAGACAAAATCTTTGGCCTGGAGAGTAAATTTGGGAGAAGATTGTGTTTTCCTTTGATGTATTTAACTTCAAAAGTGAACTTGGAAAACCATTCAGCCCATCTGAGTAATTGAGAGTCCAGGATCTGCTTCCTTTTAAAGCCGAGCATCTTTGGAAAATAAACACATCCATTTCAATAAGAAACTTATGTCCAATGAGATGAAACTGAAATTTTTCAATTCCTCTTTTGGCAGCAAGGATCTCTTTGAAAGTTCAGTGATGATGTTTTTCTATGTTGGAAAATGATTCACTTTTGTAACCACAAATCTTACGCTTTCCATCTTTTTCTTCCAGAAGGATAGCTACCCAAAAACAATCACTTGCATCTGTTTGAAGTATCCTTTTTGACATCTGTTGAGGGTAGTGAGGGAACCTTTGCGTTGATGGATTGAATGGCCTTTGTTTGGGTTGAAGACCATGGAGGAGGATTATTCTTAAGCATGTCTTGGAGTGGACGTATCATTGGAGCTAAATGATCGACAAATTTAGCCATGTAGTTGACAATACCGAGAAACTGTTGGACCTCAGTTTTGGAAAGATTTCATCTGGGAATTTGAGAAATTCTTAGCCGACATGAGGTTGCAGAGAATATTGATCATCTTTAATATGCATTCCAAGAAAATCAACTTCATTTACCCCAATCACCATCTTCTTTTGAGAAAACATGATGCCATAATCTTTGACAATATTAGTGAACTGGGATAATAACTGCTCATGGGATATTTCATCTTCTGAGAAGAGAAGAATGTCATCAATATAGACCAAAGCAGTTGAAAGAAGAGGATCAAAGATCCTTGTCATACCCTTTTGAAACAGAGAGGGTGTAGTTTTAAGACCAAACGACATAACAGTTCATTGGTAATGGTGATTTGGAATGCAGAAAGCTGTCTTATATCTCTCTTCTGGGACAATGCCCAATTGCCAGAATCCTGACATAAGATCAAACTTTGAGAAGATTTTGGCTTTGGATAAACTGGAAAACATAGTATTTCTATCTGGAAGAGGAAACTTTTCATCAATAATGAAGGCATTTAAAGGTTTATAGTCAATGACTAGTCGGAGTTTTCCTCTGATCTGTTCACTCCTCTTGTTGATGTAAAAAGCTTGACATACCCATGGAGAAGTTGTAGGTTCAATGAGTCCTTCCTGTTGTAACTGGGCAAGTTCTTTTATGGCAAGCTGAAGGTGTTCTGGATTCATTCCATTATGACTAGCTTTAGTGGGATTAATGTCTTCATTTTTCTTGAAAGGGGAAGAAATGATGAAATCTGGGTTTTTCCAGAGACGATTAGAGCATTTAGTAAAAAAAATCTGTGTGAGATTCTGCACAACAATCTCGAGTAAGGGTTTCAGTGATATTTTGGTAAGGTAATAGAGAGAGATGAACTTTTGGTTGGAGGTATGGCATATAATAGGACTTGAACCTTAAACCATCAGATTAGAGGAATAACTCATTTTTGCCAAAGTTGTCGAATGAGATCAAATTGCAATATTTTTTCCTGGAGAAGAAGATCCAATGAACTTGTGATAAAGGCTTAATTCTGGAAAGACTTGAAGCTTTTCAAGCTTGCTGATGAGATTAGTGGTAAAATAATCACTTGCAGATTGAAAAACCTCTTGGTGTGATTTCCACATATCTGGTAGGAGAATGGCTGGATTGAGAATAGAACTAGCTGTTTCCATATCAAACAATCTAATTAGGGTGATTGGCTTCTCATATTTTCCTTGTACAAGCTACACTTTAATCATTGGAACAGATAAAGGAAGAGAAACGTTAACAACTTGAATTCTATAGCACTCTGAGATGCTATCTGAATCTTCATCTGAGTAATATGAAGAATCATCTTCATCATCAATGGCAAAAATTGTTTTTGGAGACTGCTCATCTTGTTCAGAGAAAAGAGATTCAAGATCTTCTTGATCATCGGGGTCAATTTTGGTAGCAACAAAGATTTGTTGAAGGATTTTGTCCTTCTTTTTGTTGAGACAATTTTTTGCAAAGTGACCCATTTTGCCATAGATGAAGCACCGATTTCCTTTCTTTTTTGAAAATTTTTCCTAAAAAACTTTTTTCTTTTCTTCTTGAAGAAAGGTTTATCAAACCATTGTAGCTTGGATTTGAATCTTCTCTTGTGGAATTTCTTTTTTGAGGAACAGTTACAATCCTTCATGGCATGTTTGCACTTGATCTACAAGTTTGGATTTGTGCAAAATTTCTTTAGCTTAGTGCCGCTGTGTTGATATCTTTGAGAAATTCCATCTGAATACACAACTTCTTCAATGTTTTCATTATCCATTCTTGTAATTCACTAAAAGATATTTGCTACAGAGTCTGTCTTTGAAGTTCAAGGGTACGAAGAGTTTCTTGTCCAAAAAGATCAGGAATAGAATTCAAATAGGCTTGCTTAACATTAGCATCATCCATTCCTCCAATAACATAATATCTTTGGACAGCATTTAGAAAATGTTTTTCCAGATCCTTTGGCTTGTAAGAACAACATTTAACCTTGAAAAACTCTTCTCTGTTGCAATATCTTTGAGGTGATCTATTTTTCCACAAAATTCAAAATGTAATACTTGAAAGAAAGCATCAACCGTGGACAACTGCAATAATTACCTTTGTTTATATTCACCAATTTTAATGTACCAATCTTTGTGGAAGCCAATTAACCGGGTTGCACAAGCTTGTATGACTATAGCCTGTGTCATGTTTGGCTTTAATAATTCAGAGTAAGCCCATGCCAACATTTCATAGAATCAATTTTTCCAAGCCGAAGGAGGAATATCATCAAAAGTGAACTTTGTTGAAGAATTTGTTGTTGAAGGATAAGTAGGCTGAAAAGTCTCAGGTATTAGGACTCTCTTCACTTTTATCAATATCTTTAACAATAGGTTCAGAGGCTTCCGTAGGCTGCTCTTGGCCAGATATGCCAGATGGTTCTGCCATAAAGAGAGGATGACAATCTTCATCAGAGAGATTATCAGTGGAACGTTCAGAGGATTCGTCAGTAGATAAAATTTCCTTGTTAATAGAAAATGAGGGAGGTTTATGTTGGATAGCTTGTTGCAAAATGTCTGAGATGGGATTTTTGGCCATCATTTGTGAGGGTTTAGGTGTTTCTGTTTTAGTAGGTAAAGGTTGAGTTGTAGGTAGTTCTGGCTCAGAAGTTGGAGATGTAGATTGAGTAGGTGGAACAGGTTGGGTGGATCTTGGTACATATCTGGGTTTTGGTTTTGGAGGCCTTAATTTCCATTCCCATTCTTCTGGAGTAAAAAAAGGATTTTGAAGAACCAAAAATACTTGATTCTATTAGAAGAATATCTGTCAAGAAAGTTGACCTGATCGAAGGGTAAAATGATATGGATGGTAGTACAGACATCGTTGTTTGCCTCTCCAAAGAAGACAATTGTGTTTTAAGTGAGCGTATTTCCCTTTCCCTTTCCGAAGGGGCCGGACTCTTGGGTTCACACACCACTGTAACGGATCTCAATAGTTAGTAGGAATTTTTGCAGAGGATCACCTCAAAAGTGCAACTGCATCGCTACTCAGTTTTTGTTTGTAAGTGCCTCATAGAGCTCACTGGAACCTAACAACCCATAAGAAATTAAGGAAGAAGAAGAGGGATTTAGAAAGACATGGATAGAGAACAAAAGGCTTATTATATTACTAAGTGAACTCTGTCAACACTTCTTGCCTTTCAAGATTACAAACGCACTCCTAATATAGGCAAAGGCGTGGGAGTGCAAACAAAGAAGGTGACGTCACTGCGTATGTCACGAACCCAATAATTTTATAAGGTGGCCGACATATGGCTTACATACTTTTACACGTGGTAAGGAAATACATAAATGGTCAAAACATCATGGCCGACAAATAACATGACACACAGTATGACTCATACAGCACGCAGACTATTTTACATAAAGATAATAAGGTAGAAGTTCAACTGCATACATCTACTATTTCTCAAAAACATAACCCGTAAGCCGGGAGCGGTCTGCAATCGTAGAACGTGAATTGCTACAGCAAAACACATTTGAAATGAAATGCTGTCCCTAATGATATTGAATTGAAGAAATAATGGGATACTCATAATTGGTTGAACGAGAGATCATGATAGAAAATAGACCATGGACGGGAACGGTTGGTACCGGCGACACTATAAATGTGAAAGGTGTGTTAGATATCTTTCATTCTATTAATAATATATCATTATTTTCTATTGATGTGTCAATAACTTTTAACCTAATAGACATTTTTATTGAAGTCATTCTAAATTACCCAAATAAAGAAATTCTCATTGAAGACATCTGGTAAGTAGTCATTGAACAACTCACTTATTGGTAGTATAGCAAAGGTTAGATGATAACAAAATTCTAATATTTCAAAATTACCATAATCAGCCACGTTGGTAATTAAACAATTGTGAAGTTGTAAAAACCAATTTATTATTAAATAAGAACCTTTGCGCATATTAGTCTCGATCTAATATTATATATATGACACTATATAATGTCATATAACTATATAACGTATATCGTACGTGGTCCTGGGTTCGAATCTCATCTTCCCCTCCCCTAAAAAAAATAAAATAAAATATAACGTATATCGTATCGAGACACATTACATAAAAAATTACAATTATGTAATGTGTATTAGATACTATAAAATATCATACATTTGACGTTAAAATTCTTTATTAGCTGAGTCCTTTTATGAAAACAGGTTGGTCTCCAACGATAGAAAATTCGTATCTTCGATGTCGTGAGGTAAGAGGACTTTTTTTTGTTACGTTAACTTGAAAATTCGAAGTTTGAAGTAGGGACCCTTGCATAGTTGGAATTGAGAAAAAAATGTCCGTGAACTTACGTATTACAATAAGATTTAGTTATCATTTTTTAATCTATATAAAATTACTTACAGGGGGGAGTAGAAGAGGTTGGCTATTTGAACGTGTAGGCATTTATAAAAAGTTTTACAAAGAATTAATTTATTTTGGATACACAAGTTGGAAAAAAAAAATAAGGTATGACAAAAAGGGATTCAAATCATTTTTAGTTCAAATTACCTTCTTATTATCCTTGAAATGACTTTAAATTGCTTTGATTTGTGCATGGATAATAATAATAAAGTAATTTGAATCTCCCTTTTATCATACTTTTATTCAACTTGAGTTCAAATATTGTGTTTCTTTAACAAAAGAGACACATGAAAAATTCCGTTTATCTATATTTTTGTCCATAATACAATTGTTCTTAATAAATGGTAGATAGTTCTATTTGGTTAAAAAAGTAGACAAAAAAATTTACAAAAATAAACACACAATATGTAATTATCGTTAATTTAAAAGTAATTTAATACATTAAAATTTTTTTTTTGTCATGTGTCCATTTTCTTAAAGTTACTATTGTACGGTTAATAACGCAACTCTAAATGCTATTCTCAAGGGCAATCCCCCCCCCCCACCGCGCCCCCCAAAAAATTTTTGTAAGTTTTTCGGTATAAATAGAATTATTGAATCCTTGATAAGGAGAATTCTACTTATAAAAAACTTTATATAAAATGTTTTATAGTAAAAGGGTGATCTGACATATTAACGCCACCGATTATTATTAATTAATTTTTTGAAAACCCACATATATTTTTATGATAGCATTGAAGGGACTTTGTCCCAAAAAAAAAAGGGGAAAGTAGTTAATAAAATTTTCTTATTTTCTAAATGACTGTTTGATTCTCATTATAGATATTAATTTATAATAAGAAATTAATGAAGTGAAATAAATAGTGTAAATTTAATAAAAATTTAAAATTTATATTGTTAAATCAGCACTTAAATTAATAATAAGTGAAATTAAAAAAAAATTTGATAAACGGCATCAAACAAACTTCATATTTGTTAAAGATTTTTCACAATTTTTTTTTTATATATCAATTAAATAATAATCAAGGTAAACGTTCCTGCGCGTCCGTCCTGTCAAACCATAAGTCACACGTCAAAGGCGTGGCGAATAATGATTGGCCCACGTTTAGCGCGACTGTATACGTGTCGGACCAGAACTGACGGGTGGAAGGAGTTTGGCTTGAGATCAACGGCTCAGATTCATTTGTTTAGGCGGGGAAGCACGAATTCTGCGGTGTCATCAGTCGGGCAACGGGCAGACTGCCCGAAAATATTCATAATTCATCCCTCATTCGACAGAGGCCTCCACGTAGTGTAGAGCTTCATTGTATTGAATTTGTTCCTTTATGGATTCCTCGTGACTTACTAATTATTTCTTTGTTTCTTCTTCTTCTTTTGCAGCTTTCGTTATTTCCGAAATTTGATTGAATTCTATGCACTTTTCGCTAAACTGGAAGCTGGATTTTGGGTTAACGGTTGAGAATTGGGATTATTCGGCCGGGGAATGGCGGAGATTTGTGGGGGAGCAGTGGATGAGAGCAAATCACCGGCAACTTGTGAATCGAGCAGCCGAGCGGCGCGGCGTCGGCGGATGGAGCTCCGGAGAGTTAAGATTGCACCGGTGGCGGCGCTAACGGACGCACCCGCGGAGGCGTCGGATGGAACTAAACGTGTTAAGGTAGGGCTTTGTAGAGTATCATTTCCCCCCGATTGTGATAACGCGGTTGAAAACTGTGGAATTGATAGTGAAGAGGAAGTAATTTTGCAGCCGAAAACGATTAAGGTTGGGCTTCTGGCTCCGATTTTGCGTCCGTTAATGGCGAATTCTTGTGAGAGCCGTCCGAAGTTTGGGGTGGCTTCTGTGTGCGGAAGGAGACGAGATATGGAAGATGCGGTTGCTATTCATCCTTCATTTTACGGGAGAGAACATGAAAATCCTGCAGATTTGCATTATTTTGCTGTTTACGATGGCCATGGCTGCTCTCATGTACGTTGTCATTTAATTCATCGTTTGATTACATGAATCCTTTGACCCAATTTGCTCCAATTCGTCATCTGTGTTACACTTTTCTTTTCCCAGGTGGCCACGAAATGTAGAGAGAGATTACACGAACTAATTAGAGAAGAACTGTTGCTAGAAATCAAGGAAGGCAGTACGAAGTGGCAAAATGTGATGGAGAGGAGCTTCATTCGAATGGACAAGGAAGTGATTGCATGGAACGAAAACGTTGTGAACATCAGCGCCAATTGCCGGTGCGAACTTCAAACCCCTGAATGCGACGCCGTCGGTTCGACCGCCGTTGTCGGAATTGTCACACCGGACAAAATCATCATTGCCAATTGTGGCGATTCAAGAGCCGTGCTTTGCCGCAACGGCAAGGCGGTTCCTCTTTCCAGCGATCACAAGGTAAGTGAAAACAATATGGGTGTGGACTTAAAAGCCGCTTTGTTAATTATTTATTTTACTGGATTATTTGTTTAATTGCAGCCTGACCGTCCAGACGAACTCGATCGTATTCAGGCCGCCGGTGGCCGGATAATATACTGGGATGGACCTCGTGTGCTTGGAGTTCTCGCCATGTCGAGAGCCATAGGTAAGATGTCCCTTCTTTTCTGTGGAGTCAAATTTACCCTCCTGGACTTAGAAAAAAATTTAGGGACCGATTGGATTGTGGTATAATTGAATTGTGTTATAAAATATCTTGAAATTTGAATTTTTGTGAAATGCGATTATAGTTAAATTTTGTTGAAAAAGTGAAAAAATGTGATTTGATTTGACGGAATTATAATAGATTTATGTTATAACACAAAACAAATGAGTTTAGTTTGTTAAACAAATGAAATTATAATATATTTTTGTTATAACACAAAACAAACGTGGTATACTTGTCCAATTATAAGAACCCATTCAAGGGGTTTACGTTTAGTTTAATAATAAATTTGATTCCATAAATCCGCGTGAGTTTTTTATGTTGCCAACCTAAGATTGTATCATATTCTTAGAGTACTAACATTTTATTCGATAGATAGATAGATATGATGGTAACTGTCTTTATGCTCGTCATGTTTATAGATAGCATATTCATTAAAATCAATTTGAGTTATCCAGTTAATAAATCAAGCTTGCATTTAGCACCACGAGTGTAAGTGATACTTTGATAGTGACTCTATGGAGTATCAAATTTGGTACACCTATGCTGCTACGCATGTGATGAAACTGAAAAGCTGCTAAAAAGTATCAGGTGAAATATTTCTTTTATCCAGGGAAGAGGAGTCTTAAATAAAGACGTGGGAAATGCACACTGTTACCATCGGACCACGTTATTGACCCGGAGGCCCAGGATAATAATCTGTAGCAACCTTTTTTTCTTCAACTGTTTGGTTAAAAAAAATAATAATTAAAATAAAATAATTGTATTTCTTTGAGAAGTTAAATAGGAAAAGATGAAGAAGTTACACGTCCTTTCTCTGCCACATCTTACCACCTCGGCAGTAGAGCAGAATTTATGGAAAAGATTATGAAAACAAAAATGCCAATTAAACTTCTTGCCACTAACAATCTATGGTTGTTTGCCAAAAAAAAAAGAAAAATATCTATAGTTGCTTGCCCCGGCAACCCCCCCCCCCCGGGGGCGAAAAACAAAAAAATAAAAAATAAATCTATAGTTGAAAATTTTTTTGCCACATTCTCCATTGGAAATATTTTATTCTTTAATTTTATGTGATTCGTACACTTCTAGAAGTGCAATTGGAGATGCTCTAAGATTTGACTTCTTATCAAAATGTTAACAGAATTTAAGTTTGAAATAAACAGGTGCTTGAAGCCATATATCTATATATGTGTTCATGACAATTGTTTTGTGCTTTAATTCTCTCACAATTTTCTCAAAGCAAAGCTGCATATGTTCATGCAGGTGATAATTACTTGAAGCCGTATGTAAGTTGTCAACCGGAGGTAACAATTACGGACCGGAGTGCAGATGACGACTGCTTGATATTAGCGAGTGATGGTTTGTGGGACGTGGTGTCAAATGACACAGCGTGTGGGGTTGCAAGGACGTGCTTGAAAGGGAAGGCAGTAGCCACGAATACTGAGACACCTCCGGAGAGTGGGGGTAATAACAGTGAGAACTCGGACAAGGCTTGTTCGGATGCATCAATGCTGCTAACAAAGCTGGCTTTGGCAAGGCGGAGTTCAGACAATGTAAGTGTGGTGGTTATTGATCTTAGGAAACCGTCTGGAACTTAAAAAGATCATCTGATCAATAGCCTCTTACTTAGTGGTTCTGTTAGGTATTGTTTTTTCTTTCTTCTCTCCTGTTTTTCCTACGTAAAGAAAGGAATCCAAGAAAAAGGTTCTTGTCTTAAAAGAAAACAAGATTCTCAATCAATCGAATTTGCTCGGTGCCGCCACCTGATTCTACAGCCAGTCTTGTGATTTCTGGGTTTCCAGTGAGACGTGATAAATAATAATAATGTTCTAATACTAGACTTATGGTGTCATATGTGGTATAATGAGCAAGCAAATCATAATCTCATAAATTATATCAGTGATTAATATTATGTTATATATGTCTGGTGCTGGTGCGGGAGTAAATTCGACTAGTAATCACTAAACTATATTTGATATTTCTATATGCTCACTTTATTATAAAAAATAACTCATTGTTCACTCATCTTAACAAATTGTTAAACATACATAAGTGGTCTCATTTTCATCCATTAAAATTGACTCTGACTCCCATGTAGTGGATGGAGGTGTGATGTGGCGTTTAACACTGTTAAACAATGTCAATTCAATAAAATCACACACTCCCAGCACGCATTTCCGTTAAAGGTGGAAGAATAATAGTAAAAAATTCCCAAATTGAAATTTGACTGCAAATGCATTCGTTTCAACTCAAACGAATAGAATCTAGAGATAAAAAGGCGATATCTCCTGCTTTACTAACCAGGTCGGCCTTTGTTGCATTAATGGTATAGAGAATCTTGACTCGAAAGATCAATACGAAGTTGTGTACCAATGTTTGAAAAACAAAAGAAAAGGAAGACCAACAACCTTTCAATCTAAAAGCAATTGATGCATTAATGGTATCAAGAATCTTGACTCGAAAGATCAATACGAAGTTGTGTACCAATGTTTGAAAAACAAAAGAAAAGGAAGACCAACAACCTTTCAATCTAAAAGCAATTGATGCATTAATGGTATCAAGAATCTTGACTCGAAAGATCAATACGAAGTTGTGTACCAATGTTTGAAAAACAAAAGAAAAGGAAG
>CAVNYN010259549.1:0-12233 GCA_963692815.1 Nyctanthes arbor-tristis
TGGTTGTGGGGGGGGGGGAGCGGGCTGCAGTTTTGGGATGAAGGGCGAGATGATGGTCTGCTTGTGTGGTTTAGGCAAGGAGTAGGATTGAGAATAACAGATTTAGAGTCATGAAGGTGTGTCTCATGACTGACATGCTTGTCATAAAGTTCATCAAATATAGCAGTTGTATCACGGGTGCGAAGAGCAGTGATAACCTCCTTATATCAGTTTATCCTGTTGCTTGCAAGGAACTTGGTTTCTTCTTGTTGTCCACTGTGATTATCTTTCTGGGCTAGGGGTTAGTAACATGAAGAAAACCTATAAGATTTACACTGTAAAATAAGGGGGGTAAACTGAAGGTTCCAGCTGGAAAAATAGTTGGATGTAGTGAGACTGGACGAAGGTGATTTGAGGCATTTATTTGGATCAGTGGAGAAGTTTCGATTGCTTTGGTTTGACAGATTTGAGTAGAGGCCGGACAATTTTCTATGACTTCAGACATGATTGGGGCAGTAGAGAGGAGGCCAATTGTACTAGAAACATAAGAGCAGATTTATTTGAGGCAGGAGGATGCCGAGTTGGTGTCTGGATCTGCTGTCCCTAAAAGCCGTCTCCAAAGCTGTCCCTCCAATAAAAAAAAAAAGCCACATCATAATGAAATTACATGTCAACAAACATAGGAATTAACACCGTTTCAACCCACTCCAATTCCTTCGTCTCCCACGCTCTCCATTCACCCAACCATACACCGGTGTCCTACCCAACTAAACTCCAAACCATTCCAGCACCGACTAAACTCTGATTTCCTTGATATCTCCGAAACTCTCAAATAAATGTAATTCTATAACCGAAACCGGAGACTACCACTCCTAATTTGAAATTCCTGGACGATTTGTTCTCATTTCTCAGAATTAAAAGGGAACAATGGAAGGTGACAAATTGCTCAACCTCTTTGCAGCCACGGAGCCGGTAGGAATCCGTCTAACATCAGTCCGAAACACCCGGGGAATGTTATCCTCCATGGCAATTGGCAAAGAAGAAGAGTGGAGGATCACCATATTCCATTGCAAAGGAATACTCCACGCTATAATCCGACTCACACTTATTTCTTCTTGTTGATGTGAACCCAGAAGAATACTTCTTGAGAAAGAGAGAGAGATGTATATATTTTATGCCTGGGGAAACCATCAACTACGAATAGATTGGAGCTCAATACCTGGCAAAGAATAGCCTTGAGTTCAATCTCATCTCGCCGTGCTAGAATAGGTTGGAGTTCAGTCGGAAAAGATGGAGGTGGACGGGTGAAGGCTGGGTAAATGGGGAGAGAGAGAGAGAGAGAGAGGGGTGATGAAACTGAGATTAACGGTGTTAATTTCCTATGTTTGGTGACATGTAATTTCATTATGATGTGACTTTTTTTTATTGGAGGGACAGCAGATCCGGAATCGCCGAGGTGAGCTTGGGAGAGGGATGATAGATTTGTTGGAGATCAGATTTATTTATAGCAGTAAACTAGCAAGAAAGAAAGGAGAGTAAAGCGGGCAAGGGAGAAAAAAAAGATCGAGGGTGCTCGTGAGAGTCTAGGCTCTGATACCATGAAGGAACTAAAGAAGCGAAGAATAATTCCATTGAAACGATATACAGTGTTTATATAATACCACGAGTGCCTTGCATGAGGCATTGAAATCAACTAATTAAACTGGGAACCTTCTATATAAGAAAAATGGAATAACAGTTACACATAAAACTTCTATATAGATAATAAGAAAAATATCAGTAATTTTATGGTACTTCCTGGAAGTGTTAAAATCTTTGGGAAAAATATTCTGGCCAATCAAGTTACATATTCTTGCTTAAGATTTTAGCATTGCACACACGATAATACAATATCTGGTTTGTCTTGCATGATTTATTGCTCAGTATGTGATACCTGTAATATCTCCTTAACAATCCCATTCCTTTCTTTTCACTAAAAGCTGGTAGGAGTTATAATTAAGGTTAGGGTGGTGACTCGAAACCTTTTTAAATATACGGATAAGGAATTCTTTTACTATAAGGAATTCTTTTACTACTAAGTTAAACTCACTTTATTTGTACTTCGTTTTTTTCCTTTTGACATTTAAATTAATAACATTTCAGGGATGAAGTGCATCACATTTTCATAAATTTAATAATCTTTAAGTTCATGATAATCCGAATGTTAAATACAAACTATAGTAAAGCCATACAGTAATCAACTAAAAAACCTCATAAATAAATATTTTGATTATAAGTCATAAGAATCACTTTCATCCTTCTCAAAAGTTCTCAGAAATAACCTGCATAGAGAAACATGGACGAAACTACTTAGCTGACCATGTGGTGGGTGATAAATTGCATTAGTTTATTCCTGATTTGGCGATGAATAGCATGAATTTTTTAAATATAAAGCTAAGATTTGATATTCAGATGTTATCCACAAGAGAGAGAGAGAGAGTCCGTTTACCGTTCTGTATGTATTTTTTCCTTTGTTTCAGAAAATTGATGTCTGAAACTATCCATTGGAGACTTCACTAACGATAGCTTACCACTTGACATTAATGAGGTTAAATATCCACACTTTCTTTGCTGGGGGTATTTTGTGGTGAGTCTATTATTCATTATCTGATTTTATTGTAGTATTGGATTTATCTTCTCTATGTTTAATAAAATTTTGTCATTTTTTCCCTTCTCTTTTACACGATTGTGTTCACCATAATATAGGCTCATGAGGCAGAGGAAGACTATGTGGACTTCGAAAACAGGACAAGTACAGTTATTGACCTTCTCACTGGAGGATCCCATGAACTAAAGGTTATATCAATAGTTGGCATGCCTGGTCTTGGTAAGACAACACTTACTAAAAGGATATTTAATAACGATCAAATTAGAAACGATTTCCATTACCGTATATGGGTTAATGTTCATCAAGATTGCAATGTAATGGATGCTTTGCGTTACATTTTGGGCCAAGTTATGGTTGGCAATGATGTGATTCTTAACATGACCGAACATCAATTAGTAAAAGAACTTGGAAGACATTTTGAGACACAGAATTATATTGTTGTCTTGGATGATGTATGGACTGAACAGTTCTGGTACCGTCTCCAATCTGCTTTTCCTAATAACAAGAAGAAAAGCAGAGATCGGAAGAGCAATTTCATGAATGTAGCTAAGGGTGCCAGCAGCCATGGCCTAGTGCCCCATGAATTGAAGTTTCTGAATGAAAAGGAAAGTTGGGAGTTACTCAAAAAAAAAGTATTTCGCTCAAATATATGGCCACCGGAGTTGAGAGAAGACATCGGACGGGATATAGCCAGTAAATGTAAGGGGCTACCGCTCACAATAGTGGAGGTTGGGAAAATTTTATTCCCCAAAAGTGGTCAGGGCCCTTGGTGGGGAGATGTTTCTAGAAATTTTGAGGGACATGTTAACAAATGCGAAAATGGATTCATGGTGTTTGAGCAGAGTTACTATGACCTACCTGATCTTAACTTGAAATCATGTTTTCTTTACCTTGGATTGTTCCCAGCAGGGTATAAAATTCCAGTGCAGAAACTAATTCAATTATGGATTGCCGAAGGATTTGTACCACGAGAAGCGGGGTTGGACCTAGAGAGTACGGCAGAGAGTTACTTGGATGATCTAGTGAGGAGGAATTTAGTTATAGCCGAAAGTCTAAATGGAAAAATCCAAACATGCCATCTTCATTTCATGGTACACATATTTTGCAAGAAAATGGCTGCGGAAGAAGATATTTTTCTTGAAGTAGATGATCGTGAGCTAGATAACCCTAACAATGAAAGGTGCCGTCGAATTTGCATTCACTCCTCTAGAGTTCTGGAGTATACACCTTCCGAAGAGTTAGGCCCGCTTGTTCGGTCTTTCTTGTGTTTCTCCCCTGATGAAATTGACTTGCAACCTGCAGACACATTTTCCATCCCAAAAAAATGCAAATTGCTCAGGGTCCTAGACAGTAAGCCCATCGTTTTGCCTCGTTTTCCTGATGACCTGTCTCCATTAGTTTATTTGAAGTACCTTGTCATCTCTATCAAAGACATTACCGTTATTCCTAATTTTATCTCTGACTTTTTGCTTTTGCAAACTCTTATCGTCCATACATTATCACCGTCCCTTGAAATCGAAGCAGATATATCAAAGATGAAAAATCTGGCGCATGTTGAAACAAATGCATCCACATTTTGGCCATCACTTTCAAAGAAAAGGAGACCGCAAGTCGCTGTTAGGAGAAATGGAAACCTAGTAAGGCTTTCAACCATATCACCTGAAACTTGTACGAAAGATGCCTTTTACAGGGTTCCTAATCTAAAGAAATTGGGAATTTGTGGAAAATTATCTCAACTTTTCAACCGCACAGATAGTGCTTCTTCCTTAAGTAATCTGATGATATTGAAGTTTCTTCAGAATCTGAAGCTAATCAATGAGGGACCGCATATTCGTCTTCCTGATGTATTTCCACCAAACCTAAGGAAAATAACACTGACGAACACCCAGCTTGACTGGGGAGACATGTCTACACTTGGAAGGCTGGGAAACCTAGAAATTCTCAAGTTGGAATATTATGCATTCAAGGGGCAAGAATGGCTGGTAGAGGAGGGAGGTTTTCCTGATCTCAAAGTCTTGCATATTGGAGAGACAGATTTAACTTATTGGGAAGCCTCTGTAGGTTCCTTCCCAAAGCTAACGTCTCTTTACCTTGAACGCTGCACTTACCTTAAAGAGGTCCCATTCAGCCTAGCCAGTATTTTGAGCTTCCAGGAAATGAAACTGTCCTTTACCACCAACACAGCAGCTACTTCAGCCAGGAACATTAAGCAAGCCAACCAGGGCCCCAATTTTAGACTTTCCATTGACCAGGTAATAAATTTACATCTTAATTTCTACTACTATAGAGGAATTGAGCTGCAAATTTTATACGTGTTCCTCAATCAGTTACTCTTTAAAACTACGTTGGTCAGGTATATGCTTAAGGACATATCCAAACCATAATAATAATGACTATTAAAAGACTGATTTTATTTATTTATTTATTTATTTATTTTTCATTTGTTTGGTTTGGGGATTGGTAGGGAGAAACTTTCTGATACTCAAGAGTATCCAACTCGATCTTCCAAGTAAATGGAGAAGTGACAAGTAGATACAAGGGCCTAATTTATTGCTTAATTGGGACTCTCTTGCAAACTTGTCATGATATTTCCATTTGCCTGGAGTACCAAAGTAAAAGTACTCCTTTATATGTATAATTGACTCTATATGCATACTATTTGCCCCAGGAGAGAATTCAATAATGGCGCAAGAATGTTGAATCAATGAAGGCCATGTTGCATGGAACCAGGCTTCTCAGACTTTCTGCACTTGCTTGATCAGAGAAACTACGGAGTTTCATTTTGTTACAAGTTGAAGTTAAAAAATTTGCATGTCGTTTAATTTATTCAACGTGCCAAACAGCTGTTAGCTTTATGTTACTTGTGTGGTTTGTCTACAAGAATCTTTTTTAGTTTTGCTTCTATAAGTCACTATGCGTTTATAGGATGTGAAATCAGCTGCATTAATTTATTGGATGTGAGTCCAGCCCCTACTAAATTGGTTGTTTTATTTGCTACCATAAGTAGTTCTGAAGCAGTAGAATAAACAGCAGTTTGTTGTATCTAACTGAATTTCTGTGGCAGCCTTAGATGTAATTTGCTAATATAAGAACTGAAATACTCCGCCGTTGGTTGCTGCTAACTCATCAAACCCAAAAAGTTTACTCAGTGATCATAATCTATTCCGCCGTTGGTTGCTGCTAACTCATCAAACCCAAAAAGTTTACTCAGTGATCATAATCTATCACAAAGATTATCATACATCTATGATGATTGAGACAGAAACTATCAAAATCAATTCCAAAATAGCACTAAGCACCTTGAAAATAAGCTGGGAATTATTGAACGAGCTGAGATTTCATTGGTAGGCAATAAAATTACATGAAACTGAAAAAACAGAAAATTGGAAGCAAGTGTGAAGAATTAAATAGGGAAATAATCGACCACAAATTTATTAGTGTGTTATATGTTATATTTATTTATAGGGAAAATGCTATTTGTAATTAGAAAAATGGTTGACAAATAAATCATGTGTCTCATATGACTACCACTAATTTAAATTAAGAGTAACGTAAAGTATTCTACTTGTCAAACTTTGTGTAAACCGTTTTTAACAAATAGCAATATATATGTGCTGATGAATTAGCTAGGTTGTCGCAAACAAGGGACTTTTTTTTTTTTTTTTTGGGTGGGATCAGTAAAAGCGTATATAATCACTATATATAAAAGGTATGGATGTTGAAAAATATTTTGATTTCCTATTTAGCCCTTACATATTTTATTAAATTACTTATTTGTACTTCATTCATTAATTAAAAGAAAAAAAAAACTCTTCATTGTTGTCAAAACATATACAATATAGATGTCAAATTGAAGATTTCAATTCAAAGTAATATGAGCTAACTTTCAAGAATTAATATAACAAGTTGACAACGGTTCGTACTGACATAAGTACTGCAAAAATCATGACGAAAGGTCCGATCTAAACCAAAGATAAAAATGGATAAATCAATCAAAGTTGATCATGGTGAGAAAAAGAGAGTGACAAAATGAAAGAGAAAAGAGCTCATATATGTAGATTTGACGATTACAGTGTTTTAAGCTTACTCGGGAACTACTTTGAAATGTCACAATTGCTAAAAGTTTAGTTCGAAAATCATAAATTGAGCGCTTAATTGAAAGAATATTGTTTATTTTAAAATTCTAACAATGTTAAAATTAGAGAACAATATATATATTAATACAGATGGGAGAATTTCATGAAGGGTATAAACTGAAGCCTATGACTAATAAACAAGGTACTCTGACCACTTGAGTTATTTCTTTTGGTTTAAAATTAGGGGAAAAAAACTAAATCTAGCAAAATATAGAATTTTGCACTTATCATTTTTCATTTACATAATATGTGCAACACACGTAGATATTTTAAAAACCCTAATTTAACCTCATTATTATTATTATTGTTATTTTCACTATTAATTACTTAAAAATAAATACATAAGTTAGAAAATGAAAATGAAAAGATAATAGTCATTAGTTAGTATTCTTAATTAGTTTATACTTAATAATATACGAAATTAAGAAAATAACTAGTTAAACTACCCGTGCAAGAAAAACTTACTAAAATATATTATTAGATAGTTAAACATAAATCTGTAATATTTACATCCCTGTAGAAAATATAAAAATACAAGTATACATTAATTGAATCAATAAGCTCAATGGACTTAGTACTCATAAAGTTCAAGATCGTTTAAAAGACAACATACATTCTTATATATAATACTTCGTACATATATGCAATAATGGAAAAAATACATGTTACCCGCTTCATTTTAAAAAATCCTAATAAAACTAACAAATTCAAAAAAAAATGTAATATGCATTAAAAAATACAAATATGCATGAAAAAATACAAATAACATTAAACTCACCAATACACACGGTAGAGATAGTGAATTAACGAATTATGATGGATTATAGTTTGTTTTAGAATGAAAAACGTACATGTTACCCGCTTTATTTTAAAAAATCCTAATAAAACTAACAAATTCAAAAAAAAAAACTGTAAAATGCATTAAAAATTCAAATAACATTAAACTCACCAGTACACACGATGGAGATGGTGAATTAAGGAATTATGATGGATTAGAGTTTGTCTTAAAATTGACATTTTAGATTTGGTATTTTAATTTATTAGTAAAAAAATTAACAAACAAAACAAATGAGCAAAATGGTTAAGGTTTAGTTGTTAAACACAATGGTCACAGATTCAAGTCTTCTCTGAGTTCTTTCACAACAATTTTTGTTAAAAAGAAAAAGGATAGTTACAACAAAATTTACCAAATAAAAAAAGCAGGAAAATCACGACACAAAAGGTACCGAGACTTAAGTGGATTAATTAATATGTAGATTAAAAAACAAACATAGTAAAAGTGTAATAAAAAGCAAACTCATATTATTTATTTAATTGAATTAATCGTATTCATCAATAAATTAGTTACTTAAAGCAAGTAGGATTTTGTATTTCTTTTTCTTTTATTTTTGTTTTGGGATATTACAAAAGGATTATAGGAGAGGTATGACATCCCAAATTTTATGGACCAAAAGTCAAATGTGGAATAATCAAGTCAATGTCAAAGTTCAACTAAGATGCATTAATTTAATTTTTGGAGTTACCATTTAAGCAATTAAATAAGTTTGGGATTTATATGAAATTATATTATAAGTTTGCAGTTCCAGTGAAATAATACATGAAGTAAAGGACTAACTTATGGCAAGTAAGAAGTTGAGGGACTTATGTGCAATTTTCCTAAATCTGTAGATATTTCTCTTGCATTTTGAGATAATTACATACGTTACATACAAACACACATAGAAGAGAACAGGAGAAAGATCGAGAGAGACAGAGAGAGGAACTTGGGAGATGAGAATCAAGCAAGAAAATTGGAGCAAAGTTTTGGGAAAAATTAGAGAAATTGAAGAAGCTAAGTAAGAAGCTATCAATATAAGTAAGTACTACTCTTTTTCAAGCTTTGGCTTGATATAAATTTAAGGGTTAATTTTCTCTTATGATTAAGAAACTCTTTATAAAATTGAGTAGTTGATTATGATGTAGTTTTATTGATTTAAATGGTGTAAAATTATGCTTAAACATCAAAATCTACATCTATATCTACATATACACTAAAGCAGCTGAGTTTGGACGGTCGCACTTATAATTTCCCGCCCCAGCTCAGCGTTCTTTTTTTTTTTTTTTAATCCAGAATTTTGTATTTATTTTGAGGCCACAGATTTTCTGCATCCATTCAAAAACACTTTTGATGATTCCCAATGACTCTTCTACGGACGTTCATTTCTTCACGCTGGCTATTAATCCCTTTTTTCCAACAATACATTCATCAGCTTTGGTTTGATTTTACATAGAATCTCTGGAAGACACAAAAAGAGCAACTTGGCCTGGATGACAGACGCAACAGTGCAGACGGTGATGGTGAAGGGGAGCGATTCTTCTGTCGATCCATTGGGTTTAATGGTTCGTTTTCCACTTTCTCCTTGATTTTTCTCTTCTTTTGTGGGTTAATGAATCTGCATATTCGGGATCAAGGATCTTTGGGCAATTTTTGAAGACTAGCAATTTGGGTCCTAAAAAGAACCCGGAGGAAGAGATAGCCAAAATCGGAAAAGTCGGATGTTGCACGATAGAATTGCTGATTTGTATGTCTCTTACTTTTTCTCTTTCTCCCATTAATATGCAAATTGTTTGTTTTTGCTTACTTCATTAATTGTACATATATGGATTTTCCTTACTATTTGTAATAATTTTTGTTTGTGGGCTTTTAGATTCTTCAAAGGGAAACAAACGACTCTAGGATTTCTAATATTCAATTTTGTTAAAAGGGATATGGAGTATTATTTGTAGTTATTTATGATAAATGATGCTTTATGGGAGTGATTCTTTTGGTCACATGAGAATAGATGGTAAGTGGATTTTATTTTATTTTATTTTATTTTATTTTTTTGCCCCAATAAAGGTTTCAGTAGGAAGAGTATTGGCACGTCCTAATCCGTAAAAGCATACGGTAACAGAAGAAAAAATAGCTCCTCTGCAAGTAGGAATGGCTCTTTAGGTGAGTCCTATAATCCTTTCTTATTTAACCGGTAATTTGATTCATCATTTGTAAATGTGCAACGAACTTGAGGTATCTAAATAGATGTGTAGGGTCAAGAAAAATTCTAAGGAGTGGTGACCTCTCCCTAAGGGGAGAGGTCACCTACACATGGCCCTATGTTATTGGGGAACTAGAAGGGCCCGCACCCTGATTCCTCAATAACAAGGGCCAATGTGGAGGTGACATCTCTATAACATGGAGAGGTCACCTCTCCATAGAAGCATCGGTGGTGTCACAGTTGATCTACCAATCAACTAATTGTGAAATTTAAGCTATAGAGAACCCGGGGTTCATTTTAATTTTAAGTTTCATGTTTTGTCTATAGTATTACATGCCAATGTGAAAAGTTCTAGATAAAAAAAAAAAAAAAGAAAAGTGATGATTAGGCTACTTAACCACATTTCATATGGATAGCTGAATCTTTCAATATATTAGCATGTGCCGAAAATTTTTTCCCATGTTTACCTTTTTTTTTCTTTTTTTCTCCCTGGTAGTGAGTTGATGAATGTTGTGCATTTTCTATGTTTTCCACAACTTTCCATGCATTCATATAATATGTGGCAAAAAGTTATCTTTAAGTTATTTTTTACTTCTTAAAATGGCAAAATAGTTCAAAAGTGTTGGTTTAAGAAAATTTGGTAAGTAGTTTTGATATGTTCTTAAAATGTTAGCATAATATATTAGAGAAATTCTAGAGGGACATGAAAAATCGGACATTCTTATGTGATATTTTTATGTGGCACACTTGTATTGGATGATGAAAAAGTAGCCATGTAATCATCACCCAATGAATGTGTGCCACATGAGAATGTCACCTAATAATGTCCCCTTTTCATGTCCCCCTAGAATTGCTCAATATATTAATGTATGAATATTAGCAACATAAACATACATATTATTCTATTTCTCTAATTTGGAATTGCGTTTATGCTCATTAGATGTATGTAATTCAAATACATTGACTGTGTATTTTGTTTTGACGTGTTAGACCTATTTTCTAATATACCTTTTTATTTAGTTATCATCTCTGAAGGGGGACTAAATGATATGGGAAAGAATTCATAAATGATTTCTTATCTATGTGATTTTTCAATCCTTTTGGAATGCTTATGCATAGGAACTGCCAGTGGGAGTAGACTCTTGCTTCTGGAGTTTCACATTCCTTAAGGTATCAACATGGGGTGGTAAATGATCTTTTAATTGATCAATTGTTCTTTCTTACCATGTAACTCTCCAATATTCATTTAGTCATTCTTAATATTATTAATCTTCCCAATTTTTTCTGAATTTGAATTTATTCATCTTATCTTTAATAGGCATGTTATTTTTTATCTAACTTATTCATATATGCTTCCACATGTAAGCATAGTTCTAGTCCTCTCGACTAAGAGGGTATATTTTTTGCAGTTGAGTGGGCTTTTGTTATGTCACTGGTTTTTTTTGGTTTCATTATAATAATCTTTGTAGTCACATGTGCCTTTTATTTCATTAGCCATTCTTTTAAGCATAAATGAGTTTACTTCGATTATTGCAATTTTTTGGGGGCTGCATACTAGATGTTTTATGCTAAATAATTCATTAACTGGAAATCCATCTTTCCCTGCAAATTTATTAGGTTTTCAGCTTGTGGTATAGGAATCTGTTGCCAATATTTTGAATTCTAGAGACTGCTGTTTCAAAATTTTGAATTTCTGGGGTTACTCTACTGTTGTTGGTGAATCCATTAGAAGGCTCGGATAAAATATTCTAGGCTATCATTAATGCTGTGACCATTAGAATTTTTTTTTAATTTTTTGCTGCTCTGGGTAAAATTTTAGTAATTTTTTATTTAGTGAATATCTAACGGAAATTATTAGATGATTGATTTCATTATAGTTGAGAAGACATTATAGGCCTTGAAAATGTGAAGCATAAGCTTCATTTGGTAATGAAAGAAGTTGTATTTGGTCTAAGGAGAACTTTGCTGGCCAAGGCAATTATGAATATATGCCAAACCAATTTCATTAGTGTTAAATGACCTTTCTGCTTGCTATGTGGTTTGGAGAGAGTGAAGTCAATCTTCATGAAATTTTTCATAAAGCTAGACAGTCAGCAATATGAATCTTCTTCCTCTTTTTTTTTTTTTTTTATAATGAACTTGACTCCATTGCTATTTGCTACTAAGGTTGTGTTCTAAACACATTATCTTGGCTTTGGCATGAGATTATGTGTATGCATGTATGTTTGTGAATCCGTTAACAATACTTTGAATACATTTAAAGTTCAAAAATGACAGCTTACAATAACCCTTTTGGTACTGTGATAGAGATGAAGTAGTTTTGGAGATGCTAGTGGAGCAGCTAATCGGGTTCTTAACTAACTCCTAACTGAAATAGATGGTGTGAATGCAAACAGGCAAAAAAAAAAAAAAAAAGTGTGAATGCCAAAAAAAGAAAAAAAGGAAAAAAAAAAAAAA
>CAVNYN010259560.1:0-17518 GCA_963692815.1 Nyctanthes arbor-tristis
TCCCTCTTGAACCCCACTGGTGCCCACATTTCTAAAATCCTACAACAATAAGGAGAAGTTGGGATTTACTTTAGTCCAATTTCTCACTGTTTGTTAATTTAGTTTTCTAACATTTACAGTTCAAGCAGCTCATGTTCAAGCCTAATTTCTCATTCACCTGAAATTGGTTAGATCGGAAGAGCACACGTCTGTAAATTTATTACAAGTATCTAATCGTGGAGTGAAGCACAAAAAAGACCCATAAATAAGTGCTCAAATTTTGGTCCAAAACCAACTTATTATAACTAATTTCTGACACCCCCATTCCCCCAATCTTTATGCAAGCCTTCCCCCCTGCTACTTCTCAATTCCCATCCAAACCTATCTTCAGAGAGAGATGGACCATTTTTTACTTTGACTAATTGAAAAGGGTCTTAAAAGTTTACCACGAAAATGAAGAAGGGAAAAAATGAGAAAAAGAAAAAGCTTGGTTCCACACTTTCACACATAGTACAGCAGGAGATAACTCAGTAGCTTATCACAATAGACTTGCTGGTATTTATCATGTTGAGTGGAAATATAGGGTACTAGAATTGGAAGAATACATATGCCAATGGTGCATATGTTCCGAATGCTATATTTAACAAAATCTCCATTTTTTTCCATTCGAAGAAGCAAACTTTTTATTCGAGGGTGAAAGTTGAGGCTCCCAAACACAAACATGGATTCAAAGTGAGTTCCCAAATGGGCATTGTAAGTTGCAGTTACAAAAAATTAGTTGTACATACAACAAAAATCTTTCTCCAACATTCATATCATGTATCAATCTGCAAACTTAACATACTAACAGTTGCCGATTCACCAGTCCCTGATGGAAGGACGATGATAAACAGTGGCCCTTGTCGAATGGCATAAACAATGCTTCATGCAAACTTCTATCTTGGCCTCTTTGTATCAATAAGATGATGTAATACATGAAAACCACATCACATGGTACTGTGATAGGTCCGTCACTTGGCAGACCATAGTCTTCTTCAGACATCTTCAGGAGCTCTCCGAATACCTCGTTCTTAAGAAAATTTAATGGAATTACAAGGCGCTTTTGCTCAACAGTGTATACAACAATCAACAATTGATGAGGTACTGCAAGTTTCTGCATTTTCCTTCTAATTGTTTCTTGGAAAGGAAATCCTCTTCGTCTGGACACCAGCAAACTTCTGCCATTTCCTAGCCATTTTGATGAGTTTCTTAGCACTGATCATTTTGCCTTTGTTGAGAGATTGGTAAAAGAAGGAAAGTTGATAAAGTTAGCCAGAGATCTCTGAAAGCTGAAATTCAAATTCTTTGTTGATGAAAATGCAAAACTCAACTGGGATTTATATGAATAGGGCTTAGGACAGACTTCCAATTCTAGCCAGGGACTTCTTTCGTCTAAAAGATTAAAGGAGACAAAGCCACGTGCAGGTTGGTATCTTTGGCATATCAGAAAGGGGGGCTCTTTTTCCAAACTTTAGACAGCAAATGCATTGAACCAAAACATAAGAAGATGTATATCTTCTACTATGCTGTTTGATCTGAAAACATGGCTGTCTGTATTACGTTGGGCATCTGCTAATACAAACCACGCAAGGACTCCTAACAGAGTACTAAATAATCTGATATTAGACAAGAAAAAATGCAACCTCTTGTACCTTGTGGGAAATTATATTGACATGTGGGCAACATTGGGAGTCCATTGTCCAAAATGATCTGCTGTAGTAGAGTTTATCACCTTTGCATAACCATCTTGGAGTGTTTCTTTAAATTATTTTAAAATAAGTCTCTCGCTTTTGTAATAATCCCCGATTTTATCTTCATCCTTCCTCTCCCCACCTTACACTCCTTTCTGACCCTGCTCTTACCCTATTTCTAAAATGTCACAACCAGCAGCCCTTTCCCCAACCGTGCCTGGTCAAAATTTGGTTCAAATCATATATCAGAAATGATCTCATATGCAGAAACTCAGATAAATAGAAATCTAGAAGAATTTATTGAAAAAGAATGAAATAGGTTCAATACAAGAGTTGAACCTCTTTCCTTATGATGAGAATGCCCCACATATATGCTAACAAATTCTGGCACTACTCTCCCAAGATAAACGACATAGCCTTACCATGGCATCACTTCATATTACAAGAGCAATGAGCTTGTTGATGTTTTTGAATCTGTTAAACCCCTTCTGAAGACTAACAATGGTAGTCTTTTTTGTCTCAAGTTCAAGATATAAAAAGTAAACAACTGCCTTTCAATCTTCCAAGTTCCAATATGGATGATGGTGGTCCAATTTCATTTTTCCAAAATTTACCAAGTATCAAATGGTTCACATTCAAGCATAATTTCTCATTCACCAGAATTTGTTTTCAAGAATGTAAGTATACTACAAGCATCTAATCGTGGAAGAAAACATGTTCGCGCTAAGAGATCCAGTATTTGACTAGCAAGGCTCGCTTAAATAACTGGTCAAATTAGTCCAGCTTACTATGACCAATTGCCATTTTCCTACACCCAATCCCCAAAGTTTTATTGTAGCTTCATCCCCGCTACTTCCCATCTAAACAGGTTTTTCAAAAGGATGGACTATTTTTAACTTAAACTGACAGAAAAGTATCGTCGAGAATTTGACATTAAATGAAGAAAAAAGACAAACATAATTCCCAAGTGGATCCTGCTTTGTGCTGTAAATCAGAAGATATTTACTTGCTTATCAGTATAGACTAGCCGGTTTAACTTGTCGGAATGGATATATGTAACACATAGAGAACTGGAACTGGAAGAATACCTCTGGCAAGGGTGTATGTGTAATGTGTTCCATAGACTACATATCAATGAAATTCCAATTTTTCCATTCAAGAGCCCAAAAATGTATTTTACTGATGAAGTTGCCATGAGTTGCAATTACAAAATTTGCTGTACATATGGAATCTAATTCTGCTCCACTGATCATAGCATATGTATCAATCTAAAAAAAATTTTGTGGTAAATTCAGCATACTAACAACTGCTGATTCACTGGTTGTTGCTGAGAGGATGATGATAAGCAGTGGCTTCTGTCGATTGGCATAAGCAAGGTCTCACACAAAGCTCCGGCTCTACCATTTTGTATCAATAAGATGATGTACTCCAAGAAAAGAGCATCACATGGTACTGTGATAGGTCCATTACTTGGCAGCCTGTACTCTTCCTCAGACATCTTCAAGAGCTCTCCGAATACCTCATTCTTGAGAAAAGTTAATGGAATTACGAAGCTCTTTTGATCAGCAGTATATACAACAAAATGACCCTTTTCAACAACCGATGAGGTACTGCAAATTTCTGCATCTTCGTTCTCATTGTTTCTCGGAAATGAAATCCTCTTCCTCTGGATGCCAGCAAACTTCTGCCATTTCCTAGCCATATCGATGAGTTTCTTAGCACTAATCATTTTTCCTTTCTTGAAAGATCGGTAAAAAGGGAAAGTTGATAAAGTTAGATAGAGATCTTCCAAAGCTGAAATGCAACTTCTTTGTTGATGAAAATGCAAAATGCAAGTAGTATTTATATTAATTAGGCTCAGGACAGACTTTCAATTGTAGCCAGGTATTTCTTGGCTAAAATATTAAGGAATGCAAAACCATGTGCAGGTTGGGCTCATGGGACCTTTGGATTATTTTTTCAAAGTACAGATAGCAAATGCATTTGAGCAAAGTATAGCAAGATGTATATTTTCTACTATGCCGTTTGATCTGATAACACGGCGGTCCGTCTCACTTTAGTCATCTGCTAATACAAACCACACAGGGACACCTAACAGTGTATTAGACAGATCTGATATTAGACAAGGAGGAGTGTAATTTCCTGTGAATTGTTGGCAATTACGTTGACATGTAGGAGATTTGAAGTCCACCATAAAAAATGGTCTGCTATAATAGAGGTAATGGCTTGGGATACTTAATAGGCAACTTGGAGAGTTTCTTTTTCAAAAAAATTTAAAAAGAAAAATCTAATTTTTTTTTTAAATGATATCTCCGACTTTATCTTCATCCTTCTGCTCCCCCCCTCCCCGGGGTGGCATTCCTTCCCACCCCCTTTCCTGCCCTGTTTCTAAATTTCTACAAACACTACCCCTCTACCCATTTGGTGCAAATCATATGTTGAAAATGATTTCAGTGCAGAAACTCACAAAAATAGAAATCTAGAAGAAGTAGAAGAAGTGGCTGTGAAAAATTAAATAGGGTCGATGCTAGAGTTGAACCTTTTTCCTTAAGAGAAGAATGCACTACATATGGGCTAATAAAATCTAGCGCTGGTCTTCCAAGATACAATATGGCCTTGAACTGGGAGCATTTCCAATTATGAGAATGATGGACTTGTTGATGTTTTTGAACTCCGTTAATCCCCTTCCAAGAGACTAATGGTAGTCTTTTTCTCTCAAGCGTGAGCTACATTAAAGTAAACAATTGCCTTCCAATCTTCCAATATGAGATGTGAAATACTCCAGTTCCATTTCTCCAAAATTTACCAAGTATCAATGACATACTTTCGAGCTTAATTTCTCATTGACCACCAACTGCTTCCGAGCATGTAAATGTACCATGAAAATCTGCTCATGGAATGGAAGAGAACATGTTGGACCTAAGAACTCCTGTATTCATTTACCAACGGGAGCTAAAATAATTGGTCCATTAGGTCCAAAACCAACATACTAACCAGTTTCTAGTTTCTACCAACCCATCCCCAACTTATATGCCAGCCTCACCCTTCTACTTCTCATCTAAACTGGTCTTGCAAAGAGGAAGGGCTATTTTTACTTCAACAATGAAAAAGAGACTCCAAAAGACTGGCCATAAATGAAGACCAAAAAAAAAAACTCACAATTAGATCTTGCCATCATTGTGGATCAGAAGACATTTATAGCTTATCAGAATAGACTAGCTGGTGTTTAACTTGTTTGAATGATATATAGGTAAGACATTCAGAATTAAAAACTGAGGAAATGCCTCTGGTAACAGTGTATGTGTTCTACAGACTACATAGCAATAAAATTTCCATTTTTCCATTTCAGATCCAAAAAATGTATTTTACTGATGATGCTTAAGGGATCAAACCAAAAACTGTGATTCAGAGTCAGTTCCCAAAATCAGACAGTGATTTTCAATTACAAAAATTAATTGAACATGAAATCTAATTCTGCTGCACTATATGTTGGCGGCAAACTCAGCATACTAACAACTGCTGACATACTGGTTCTTGATGAGAGGATGACAGCAAGCAGTGGTTGTCGACTGGTATTAACAAAGCTTCACACAAACCTCAGGCTCTACCACTTTGTGTCAGTAAGATGATGTACTCAAAGAAAAGAGAATCACATGGAAATGTGATAGGTCCATCACTTGGAAGCCCATACTCTTCTTCAGACATCTTCAATAGCTCGCCAAATACATCATTCTTGAGAAAGGTTAATAGAAGTACAAAGTGCTTCTGATCAGCAGTGTATACAACAAAATGACCCTTTTCAATAACTACAGAGGTACTGCAAGTTTCTGCATTCCCGTTCTCGTCATTTCTTGGCAAGGAAATCCTCTTCCTTCGGGTACCAGCAAATTTCTGCCATTTCCTAGCCATTTTGATGAGTTTCTTAGCACTGATCATTTTGCGTTTTTGGACAGATTGGTAAAAGAGGGAAAGTCGAGAAGGTTAGACAGAGATCTACCAAAGCTGTAATGCAACTTCTTTGTTGATGAAAATGAAAAATCAAGTGGCATTTATATAAATTAGGCTTAGGACAGACTCTCAATTCTAGCCAGGTATTTCTTGGCTCAAAATTTTAGGGGATACAAAACCATGTGCAGATTGGGCTCATGGGGCCATTGGCATATCCAAAATGGTTGTTTTCTCAAAGTACTGACAGCAAATATCTTTAAGCAGCATAAGAAGATGTATATTTTCTACTATGCTGTTTGATCTGATAACATGGCGGTCCGCTGGTCCGTCTTAGTTTAGTCGTCTGCCAATACAAACCACACAAAGACACCTAACAGCATGTTAAACAATCTGATATTAGACAAGAAGTGATGCAAATTCTTGTGAATTGTTGACAATTATATTTGACATGGTGGAGACATTTGAAGTCCGTCAAAAAAATGATATATATGCTATAATAGAAGTTATGTTCTTGGAATAACCAACTTGGATAGCTTCTTTTTCAATATTTTTAATAATAAGTCTCCCTCTCCCCCACCCCCTCCCCCTCCCTCCCTCCCTCCCCCCCCCCTCTCTCTCTCTCGCCCCCCGGGGGACTTTATCTAAATCCTCCTGGTCCCGCCACCTTGCATTCCTTCCCGACTCCCTTCCTATCCGGTTTCTAAGATTCTACAAGTCACAATCACTCTCTCTACAACGCATCCCAGGTTAAATTTGGTGCAACTCATATATTGAAAATGATTTCATGTGCAGAAAATCAGATAAATAGAAATCTAAGAAGTTATTGTTAAAAACGAAATAGGATTGACAAGAGTTGAACCTCTTTCCTTAAGAGGACGGTGCGATGTATATATGCTAAAAGAATCTAGCACTCATCTTCCAAGATACAATGACTCGGCCTTGTAATGGGAGCATTTCAAATTATGAGAACAATGGACTTGTTGATGATTTGAACTCTGTTAATCCCCTTCCAAAGACTAATGGTAGTCTTTCTGTCTCAAGCTCGAGCTATACAAAGTAAACATTTTCCTTTCAATCCTCCAATACGGGATGGACAGTAGTCCAATATCATTTCTCCAACATTTACGAAGCGTCAACAACTCACTTTCAAACTTAATTTCCCATTCACCAACAACTGGTTCTGAGCATGTAAATCTACTACTAGCATTGCATCGGCTCATGGAATGGAATAGAAAATGTTGTACCTAAGAGCTCTAGGATTCAATTACCGGCAGGTGCTAAAATAATTGGTCCTGTTAGGTCCAAAACTAGAATACCCTGCTACTTCTCATCTAAAACTGGTCTTTCAAAAGGGAAGGACTATTTTTATGTTAATGATGAAAAAGAAACTCCAAAAGATTGGCCATAAAGACAAGACAAAACAAAACTCACAGTTAGATCCTGCAATGCATTGTGGATCAGAAGAATTTTATGGCTTATCAGAAAAGACTAGCTGATAATTTAACTTGCTTGAATGATATATGTAACACTAATTTAACTTGCTTGAATGATATATGTAACACTAATTTAACTTGCTTGAATGATATATGTAACACAATTCTAACTAGAAAATTTCCACTTTTCCATTTAAGAGCCAGAAAACGTATTTCATAAATGATGGCTAAGGGATCCAGCCACAAACTGTGATTCAGAGTGAGTTCTCAATGTCACTTTGTGATTTGCAATTACAAAAATAAGTTATATATGAAGAAATCTAATTCTGCTGCATTAATCATATCACATGTCGGCTGAGAAATTAGTTGGAGGTGAACTCAGCATACTAACAGCTGCTGATTCACTGTTTCTTGATGAAAGGATGACTGTAAGCAGTGGCTCTTGTCGACTGACATAAACAAAGCTTCACGCAAACCTCTGGCTCTACCGCTTTGTATCAGTAAGACGATGTACTCCAAGAAAAGAGAATCGCATGGAACTGTGATAGATCCATCACTTGGAAGCCCATACTCTTCTTCAGACATCTTCAAGAGCTTGCAAAATACCTCATTCTTGAGAAAAGTCAATGGAATTACAAAGCGCTTTTGATCAGCACTGTATACAACAAAATGACCCTTTTCAATAACTGATGAGGTTCTGCAAGTCTCTGCATTCCCATTCTCGTTATTTCTTGGCAAGGAAATCCTCTTCCTCTGAATACCAGCAAATTTCTGCCATTTCCTGGCCATTCTGATGAGCTTATTAGCACTAATCATTCTTCTTGTCTTGAAAGATTGATGAAGGGAGGAAGGAAAATGCTTCAAAGTTGAGATGCTACTTCCTTGTTGATCAAAATGCAAAATTCAAGTGGGATTTATATGAATTAGGCCAAGGATTATTTTTGGCTGAAAATCAAGGGGATGCAAAATCATGTGCTGGTTGGTCTTATGGGACCTGGATTGTTTGTTCAAAGTTGAGACAACAAACGCATTTAAGAAAAGCATAAGAAGATGCATATTTTCTAGTTTGCTGTTGGTTCTAATAACATGCTGGTCCATCTTACTTCACTCAGTCATGTGCTCATACAAATGATACAAAACACACAAGGATACTAAACGTTGCTAGACGAATCCATACATATATATATATGGTATATGAACCCTACATCTATGTAATAACAATTCGTTACTAGACAGCCCCAGGGGAAAGGGGGATGGGATTTTGGGCAACTTGTGAGCATTTACATAGACATGTTAAAGACATTGGGAGTCCATTGGCCAAAATAATCTAATAACTGGTTCCCTTGAAAATACCTATTTGATTGTTGTCCGTTGGATTTTAATAATTTCTTAACATGGGTTAACATACTGTTACAATTATATATTTTGGGCTATCTAATCTAATTTAGTATGCCAAATAACTTATCCTCTACAAAAATTTTATTATTATACAATTATTATCATGGGGAAAGCTTATCTTCTCCCCGTACTGGCATGGCCTCATTTATTATTAAACAGTAGGTCCGTTTTGAATAACAAATGGTGGCTTACTACATTAGGATGGGAACAAGATATATGATTGCATTATTTTACTCCCCACGTCCTAATCATTTAGTCCAATGTTTTTCACAAAGATTTTAAGTATATTGTTTTTTTTTCTGTTTATACAACGGGATACATAGGGGAGGGAAGAGGAAGCTGAGGAAGGGTGTAGATATGATTCGAATTCGAGATCTCCTTCTCGAAATGTTAGTACTTTAACTACTACGTCACAATTCGAATCACTTAAGCATGTTGTTAGAAAAGTAAATTTTATAAATTGTTTCTAATTTACTTCTACTTAATAATAATTAGTTAAAACTCATGTAGTTTAGTAGCATTCATATTGGCTTCCACACCCTAGACTAGGGTTTGCTTCATTTCCCCTACAATACCTTTGTAATTAAAAAATAATAATAACTAATTTTAAATTAATAATAATTACAATTTTAATAATAACATTAAGTGATATAATCCTTCCACAAAAAAAAACCCATTGAATGATATAAGGGTATATTTGTAAAGTAATATTAAATAAACTCTTTAATATGGAAACAAAGCTATATAATTGGAAACTTTAAAAAAACTATAATTTTGAGACGAATAAAAAGAAAAATAGCTATATATAAATAGGATTATAAATAGGATGGAGGAGTTAAAACTTTTGTGCTCTAGAAACAGGCATGGGATTTCAGATTTGTAATGCAGAGGCTCTTGTTGTGTCTAATTGGGATTTTGATCAGCTGATTAGGATTTTTCAAAGTTAATAAATAAGGGCATGGTTAAAAGTGCTCTACATTCTCGCCCTACCCCCATGTCAGACCATCATCATAAAGGTGGTGATTTGAAGTTCGAAGGCTGACCAATTATTATCATCAATGGATTTAGGTACCTTTTTATAATTATTTTTTTTTTCTTGATAATAATAAATTGCCGTGTGATTGTGACTTGATAAATAAGTAAGATTGTATATCTCCATTAAAGTTTTATAACAAATGGCATTGAACATTTATGTATTAAATTATGGGTAAATATTTATTTGCTTACAACTACATCAATGATAGTTTGGAGAATTTCTCTTGGTATCGAAATTGTTGCATCTTTTGTTCACGAAGCTTTGTTCCCTAATTCTTTTAACTAGAATTTGGATAAATTGGACCAAAGCGCATTGGATCACTTTTACACTTTTGAATTTTGGTTCTACATAGATTGTTGTATGGTGTGACGATTGGTGTATTGTGTGGTAATTTCAATTTGTGTTTTAATGAAACTTTAAACATGAATTTGAAGTGAATTCTATAATGTTTTTATAATTCTAGTTAGATATGAAATCTTTTGTTACTATCTGATATACAATTATTTCTTTTCTGTATCAAATCTATTTGGATGTGGAATTGTATGCCGGATTGCCGGTGGCAGTGATCGTCTCTGGTGCTTCCTGGCCGGCGGAAGTGGTGGGTTTCAAGCAGTTTTTGAATTTACAATTTGGTCACCAAGTTCTAGGACATTATGATTTTATCCTTAAGGTTTTGAATTTTAAATATTAGTCCTTACAGTAGGACTTTAAGATTTGATCCATTCGATTTTCAATCTCTTTTTTTCTTTTTTCTTTTTTTTTTTAGGATTTTAAATATCCAATACCAATTCAATTACTTTCTTCAAAAATGTTGAATATGAGTCTCATTTTGCATAATAATCTTGTGTGGTTCACCTTTCTTTACTCTAATTGTGCATTCCCTCCCGACCCCTCCTCCTATTCAATTTCTAGAATTGGCCAACGGACCCCATCTTTATGCAATTAACAAAATACTGATGTCGCCTCACCTAATTCCCATCTACATGGATTTTCCAAAATAGAAATGTTAGAACTAACCCTAACTTTCTTCCCGCACACTAAAATAAACAAAATAAAATAAATCTTGCCCATCTATTGGAACAAGGCAAAGTTTAAACAAACCCACATATCGAAATTACCTTTTTTAAAAAAGGAAAGAGATCTAAAAGATCTTTTTCCTAAAACTCATTTTTCATCTACTTACCACCGTATCTTCCCTTAATATCTCCGTGAGCCATAATTTAAAATCATATGATAACTGAAAAGCAAATAAGAATAAGATATAAGAGTGACCATGTTTTCAATCTTGAGAAACAAGGTCCTTTGGCTCGCCTCCAAACTCAAATAATTATCCAAATTTTATGTTTTGTGTCCGTAAAAAAAATAGTAAAAAATAAAAAATATAAAAGCGAACAAACAATTTCCTTTGCTGCTAGTATTGAGGAGTTACGAGTAAAGATTGGATTTAGGGGCACGATGGCAATGGACAAAGAAGGGAGATGTGGTAGGATTGTAGTTTTGTAGAGGGATGAGGATGACTGTTTGATCTTGGGTTATTCTAACAATTATATTGATGTCCAAGTATGGGATGAGGTGAAGTGAGACTGGCGACTTACTGGGTTCTATGGCTTCAAAGAGACTAGCCGACGAAGAGATTCATAGAACCTTCTTCGACAACTCAGAAATGTCTCAACCTTGCCGTGGTGCTGTATGGGCAATTTTAATGACATATTTTATGCTTCAGAGAAGAGGGGACGCGTTGAAAGGCTGGAATATGTGATGCGAGGGTTTAGAGAAGCTATGGCTGAATGTGGGTTTTTAGACCTTCCTCTTCATGGCAACCAATTCACGTGGAAAATGGGCCAAGGCACTGATCGGTGGGTGGAGGAGCGGCTCGACAGAGCTATGGTTACTCTTGGCTGGCATCAAATTTTTCTCCATGCTCAATTGAGTAATCTTATTGCTCCCATATCGGATCACACGCCGATAATACTAGAAACTGAGATGCACTTTGTTGACAAGAGATGCTATCGGTTTAGAGTGGAGAATATGTGGTTTCTTGAGGATGATTTTAAGCTAAGGGTCAGTGAAGACTTGGAAGAAACTCGGCCATTTTTGTCATGCTCCCAATTTTAACAATAGCGGAAGCATTTAAAATATATATATCTCGATTCAAAATTGAGGGCGAGACCTTAAAAATACAATTCAAGATTATTGAGACGTTTTCGCTACGCACTCTAATAATTAAATGCATTGTGGACTACACACAACGAAACATCGGCTACGCACCAAAGTCTCGATCACATACATGTATCTCCTCCACCTTTGGGACGATCCGGCCACATAACTTTAATCTAATACCTACAAGATTGTAGAAAATGGGGAATGAGTATAAAGTACTCAGTGAATAATCAAATATCTTGATTCACCTTGGATATAAGAAAACACATTTTCAAGAAAATCACAGGGTTCACAAAGCCTTTTGAGATGCACAAAGCCTTTCGATGCACAAATAGGCCCTATCACCAATTAAACTACTACACGTGGTGTGCACATAATCGGCCAAGACCATATAGCAAGGCCACAAAGAATCAAATTGGCCAAGACTATACAGCAAGACCACGAATATTCAAATTGGCCAAAACCACACAGCAAGGCCACGAAGATTGTCACATAACCAAAATGACCAAGACCACACAGTGAGGTCATATTCTACAAAGCAATTCAAAATGGGTAGCATTAACTAAAGATTCAAATACAATAAATCAACATTTCTTTCCATAACAATGCATCGAAAATCCATGCACAGGGGAATCAAAATATCGGTTACTCACCTTTTAATTTCTAAAGTTTGCATATTCTTTTGATTCTCTAATTATAAGTGGAAAAGACTTCCAAAACCTTAATATTCCTCGATTGAAAATCATTTTTTAGATTGTAACCTTTCTATATATGATAATGAGTATTTTTCAAGGGCAAAACTAGGTATTTGAATGGTTTTTAGGGTGTTTTTCCTCCCTTCAACACCTTTGGACGAATTTATGGAGGTTTGAAAGGGAAAAGGGATGGGTTGGGAGGTTTGGGAACCTTGGGGACTTCTAAGCCCTTTATATGAATTAAGTTGTTTTTAATAAATTTTGAGTTCCGCCAACCAATCTGTAACACGTGGTGCGACGAGCACCGTACACTTGGTGTGAAACTGATGGAGAAGTCCTTACACTTTGTCTCATCTTTCAATTAAGTCACCAAACTTTGTTTTATATCAATTAAGTCACTGCATTTTAGTTTATGTCAATTAGGAACAAGTTCTTTCTTTAGTGTTAATTGAATAACAATCTTTTAATCTTCAAGAAATCTTACAATGATATTCAGGTAATTCTTTCAAAACAATAATTATGTTGCTCACTTTAATTTGTAGAAATTTCTGAGATCGGAACAACTTGATCTTTTGTCTCGGTTGGAGTCATGTATTGAGGTTATGGCAGATTGGGATAGACACCACAAAGGCCAATTAACTGACCGAATCAGAAAGATTAAACTAGAAATTGAGTCATTGAGGCAACGAGAGGATGTGCTTGCTGGAGAACTCCTCGAAAGGAAGAAAGCCGAATTGAGTGATTTGTTATTACAAGAGGAAGAGTATTGGAAACAGAGAGCGAAAGTCTTTTGGCTTCAGGAAGGCGATTCTAATACGAAATTCTTCCATGCAACTGCTATGGGCCGAAAGAAAGCTAAAAAAAATCATAAACTGAAAGATGAATCTAGGGTTTGGCATGCAGATATTGAGAGTTTGGCAGAAATGGCCAAGAACTATTTTTAGAATCTCTATGAGGATGATTTACAGGGTTCTCTGCATACACTCGAGTGAATTGACACAGTTGTTTCTGAATCTCAGAATAAGGAGCTATTGGAGCCTTTTACAAGCGAGGAGTTTCATACAGCTATCTTTTAGATGCATCCGAATAAATCTCCTGGATCTCATGGGCTGAATGTAGCCTTCTATCAGAGATTTTGGCCTCAACTTGGTGAGGATATCTTCACAGCTTGTTCCCAGTAGCTATGACGAAAAGAATTCCCCACCTGTTTGAATGATACATTGATTGTTCTCATACCGAAGTGTGAAAATCTGTGTTCGATGCGTGAGTGTCGGCCTATTTCACTTTGCAATGTCTTGTATACGGTTATTGCGAAGGTCTTTGCAAATAGATTGAAGCTTCTTTTACCGAATCTGATTTCTAAGTCACAATCTGCCTTTGTTTTGGGGAGGGCAATTACTGACAATGTGGTTGCAGGTTTTGAAATTATTCATCACATGAAGCGGAAGAACAGAGGAAAAGAATGTGAGGTGGCCCTAAAGCTTGATATCAGTAAAGCATATGATAGAATTATTTGGGTTTTTCTGCAGAGTATGATGATTAAATTGGGTTGTGCTCCACAATGGATCGATCTCATCATGTTGTGTGTTATGACAGTCTCGTATTTAGTACTGGTAAATCAAAGAAAGATTGGCCCTATTTCCCCTCGACGAGGAATAAGCCAGGGGAACTTCCTGTCTCCATACTTGTTTATTATTTGCTCAGAGTGTTTGTCCATGCTACTTCAAAAAGCAGAACTACAAAGTTGAGTTCATGGATGCAAAATAGTTAGAGGAACCCCTAGTATTTTCCATATTTTATTTGCAAATGATAGTTTTTTATTTTTTAGAGCTACTCAGGAAGAGGGACGTACCATCAAGGGCATTCTACAAGAATATGAGGCAGCATCTAGGCAATCTATAAATTTTTAGAAATCTGGAGTGTTTTACAGTGTGAATGTACAACAAAATACTCAGTCTAAGATATCTGTTTTGTTGGGTGTTTCTGCGCCTCTTAATACTGGATGGTACCAGGGTCTTCGGTCACTTACTGGCAAGAAGAAACATGTAGTCTTTAGCTTTCTTAGAGAATAGGTTTGGAAGAGAATGCAGACGTGGAAGAATAAGTTTTTATCACGTGGAGTAGAACGGTCCTCATTTTGGTAGGGTTCGAAGGCGAATGGTGCTTGGGGAATTAATTGGTTTACGTGGGATAAATTGTGTGAGGAAGGAGTTTGGTGGCCTTGGTTTCAGGAACCTTCATGCCTTCAATCTAGCTATGTTAGGGAAGCTTGGTTGGAAATTTCTCTCCGCCTTGGATGCTCTTATTTCGCAACTACTCAAAGCTAAATATTTTCCCAGAGGTGAGTTTTTAACAACCCAAGTCGGCTATGATCCAAGTTTTTCTTGGAGAAGCATTTGGAGCTACCGGCAAGTGCTAGAAAAAAGATGTCAATGGAGATCGGGGGATGGCAGGAGTATTAAGGTTTGGAAAGATCCCTGGTTAGCCGAAGACGACAGTTTCAGAAAAGCAACACCTGTAATCGAAAAGCTCGACCACATTACTGCGAATGAGTTGCTGTTGCCTCAGAAACAAGAATGAGATATTGAATTGCTCCATGATCTTTTCAATGGAAGAGATGTGGATGCCATTTTGAAGCTTCCTCTTTGTTACACTCCACAACCCGATCAGATATCTTGGCACCTTTGTAAAGACGGATATTACTCTGTGAAGTCAGGATATAGGGTAATTATTGATAGCAGTTTATCGGATGTCCAATACCGTGTATTGAGGGAATGGTGTAAATTCTGGAAATTAGCCCTCCCGCTGAAGGTTCAACTTTTTTATAGAGAGCTTGTAGAAACTGCCTCCCAACTATATAAAAATTGCAAAACCGACGAATGTCTCTTTTTAACTCATGTGTGCTTTGTGGGGAAGAAGAAGAGAACCTGGCACATGTTCTTCTCTAATGCTCCTATACACATCAATGTTCGGAGTCGATGGGATTTCTGCCTGTTGTCGAGGGGAACATAGATTTCGCTGATTGGTTTTTCCAATTTCTGGGTCTGGTAGATGGTTTCAATGCTCAAAGGGTCAATATAGTCTGTTGGAATATTTGGCGACAATGTAACAACAAGCTGTGGGACAGATCTATGCTCCCACCGAGGAAAGTGATTAGAAGCAGTCTGAAGTTGTTATCAGATTGGTGTTCGCCGAAAATACAAGTGTCATGGGAGAATGGTACAATAATGCCAGTTTACAGTGAGCATACATGGGAAAAACCACCTGATGGATGTCTCAAACGCAATGTCGATGTAGCATTATTCGGTGATAGAAGAGCTACGGGCCTACACGACGCTCTTCCGATCTCACAAGGCGAGTTTCTCAGCTGTAGTACAAGGTATATACGAGGTATTCTGGAACTGAGAGAGGCTGAGGGAATAGGGTTAAGAAAAGAAATTAGATGGGCATTGGATATGGACTTGGCGATGGTGACTTTGGAAAATGATGCTAAAAATGTTGTTGATGTTGTTGCTTCCATACAGAAAGGGTACTCAACATTTCACATACTCATTCAAGAGTGTAAGTTGCTGCTTCAACAAGGCTCAGACTACATGCTTGTTTTTGTGCGTCGAACGGCTAATCAGATAGCTCATTGTTTAGCTAGAAATTCCTGATTTTATCCTCCGTTGTCTATTTGGAGAGAGCCTCCATCTTTTCTAGAAGCTGTCCTGATATATGATGTTTCCCATATTTAATAATGATATGAAAGTTTCTATTTCAAAATAAAAAAAAAAAAGCAAACAAATATTCAAAAAACGAGGGAAAAAGAAAAAAAAAAAGCAAAAAAGGAAAATTATGGCCTCAGATAAAGCACAAAGAAGTCTTATCCCCGTCTTCCGGCTCCAACTTACATAACGGTCAGTTTACTTGTACATACGCATACACGTACGGGGAGGGGGGAGCCATGGGCGGCTTCAAACTACCCTGCTCTGTGAATAGCAGATATGGTGGCAAATTTCTGGTCCCTTTTCCAACTTCAATATCCCACCCAAGATTCAACGTTCCCACTTCTATTGGTAATCTTTTATCCATTCTTTCTAACTTCGGAGGCACAGAGATTTTTGGGCACGGCACCCCAATTGTCTATATGCAATTGGGGTTTCAGTTTCCGATGAATTTTCAATGTTTGATATTTGAGTCTGTTTACTCAGAATGGCGATTTATTATACTGGTGTGGTGTTGTTTCTCTTTTCTTGAACCGATATCCAGAGTGTTGGTTTGCTCCTCATGTTGCTATTTGAGTATTTTCTCAAATTGATGTTTTCCGGCTTTTCGTTTAGTCCAGGTGGATGCTTTCTTTACAAAAATAAGACAAGTTTCTACTTATCTTGTATCATTAGCTTATTCTACTTCTACCTTTGTTCTTCATAATTTCTGGATTAGCTATCACGTTTCTGAGTTGTTGAATTTTTCCATTGAGTTTTTGGTGTGTTAGTATAGGATTTACAATCTTGCTGGCTTAAGCCTCAATTAGAAATCACTTGAAATTTGCATATTCTATGTTTTCAAATATCTTTTTATCCTTTTTCCTTTTTTTTCCCCGGGGGGTCGGAGGGGGGATCTTGACTACTTTCAAGGGCTTGGTTGCATGTTAAAAAAAAAAAGGAAAAAAAAATGGGTTTTACCTTTTTAATTATTTTATATAGCTACAACAGGAACCAGGCCAAATTATTATTGGGGATTAATTTCACACGTCTTTATTTTGTTATGAAGGTTCATGATAAACTTCTTCTTTATCAGACAGCATGTAATGCATATAAATTTAAACACAGGTTGCACTGACTATGAAGACTTCTCCTTAAAAAATTTGGACTCGGTTTATCCCAATAGCTCATGCCAATGGCGTTCCCTGGAAAAAGCATCTCTTCAAGTATCATCCACTGCTAGGGGTAAAGTGTTTAAATAGTTATTAATAATAAAGAAACATTGTAGTTTTCTGAGCCCATGAAGATAACCTAATGTCTGTAAAATTTCCATTCAGCTTCAACACAAGCCTTGACTGAGGAACTTGCAGAGGATAAGCACAAGGATCTCCTGGCAAGTGGTGATGCTATACGTCAGAGATTTCTTGACTTTTATGCAGCAAGAGGTCACAAG